>WEKY01063962.1:0-34023 GCA_013390045.1 Picathartes gymnocephalus
TGTAAAGTTTTGTTAGACACAAATGGTTGCTGAGGGTTTTATACATTTGTCAGCCTGGTCAGTTTCTACAGTTCAATCACCTTCAATGTAATGAGTCTTTAATGTGTTGTTTTACTATTAAAGGAATATGACTCATCAGGTGGGAGATTTTGGTTCACGAGTCTGCATATAAAACTGTCTCTTGATAGTGAACACAGCATAAACATTACTGTTCCCTTTAAAAATAATTCCCTATAATAATCATCAAAATGCTGCAATGTTGCTATCACAAGTTGAAGTTTTAGGTTCTTACTGTAGAGTACTATAATATATTTCAAAAGGATCTGAAATAATGGTAATTCTTATTTACAGACTAAGTATGAAACACATGAAGATTGTGAGAAATTATATTTACTTTGAACCCTGTTGCTTCATTTTTCTTTCTTTTTCTAAGAAGAAATCTGCATTTACTTGAATGTATAGGGAAATGGAGATGCAGTTCAGACACTGAAGCTCCTGAAGGAAAAGTCCAGTTCAGAGCTTCTCATTTAGGCCTCTAAGGTTTGAGTGTGGTACCCTGGTAGACTACACTTACACAGATGGATGCGAATCTAACCAGAATGACACCAAAGGTGAAGGGAAGGAGCTCCAAGGAACTTCCAAGCCTCACCTCTAACATGGGAAGATGTAGTTTTCACAGCCTGTGCCTGCAAATGCACCCATCCTAAGGCTGTCATGCAGTCTTAGAAACAAATAGTGTATTAAAATTCCAGCAAATACATATATTCTGTTTATACCCCGTAGTCTTTTTTTTTAATTTACTAGTGCCACTGCTAATTGAAAGCATGGAGTGCATCTAGAGGAAGGTGCATTTGGGTGAAGAGCTGTTCCCCAGGAACCTGATGCGTTTATGTGGCATAACCCAGCATTTGAGCATTAGTTTCTCAGTAGAAAACAGCTGCACTTACTCAGCATGTCTTCTGCTCCCAGCCTGGGGCGTGATACCACAGTCCTTCAGAAAAGCAGTGTTAGTCACTTCTGTGCTCTCCAGAAGACGTGAAGAGTTTTGTTTCAATGCCTCCATTAAAACTGGAGCTGTAGGTTGAGGCTAGTCTGAAGTTACCAGAAAGCACAGAAGTGACTCCATGAAGAGTTTTCTCCTCATAACATTTTCTACCAGAATATTCTTCAAATGACTATGCTGAGTCAGGTATTAATACCAGAACCTCAGGCAACTTCTGTTAGGGCTCTAACAGGAGCACAGCTGCAGAGCAGTGCCTGGAATGGCCCTGCTCTAAATGATACACCTGCTCAGCACTGTATTTAGGGTTGGCTGGATCATGTCAAAGTTCTTTTTTATTGTGTTTTGCTCAAGTAGTAAGGAGGATAATCCCTAATACAAGATTATTTACATAATGTCTTTTGCAATGACAGATGAGAGGTATAAAAAAAATCTTCTCTTTTCATTTTAAAGTAAAACCAGTTATTATCTAACTATAATACAGTGGAGAGAGAATAGAATAAACTGTACCAGAGAAGCAGAAAAATACACAGAATAATTCCAAAACAAATTTAGTTGATTAAATGCAGTACATTAAAATCAGACATAATAATGTTGACAATTTAGTATTGTTAATGAAGGGCCCAGCTATTGATCTTTGCTCAGGCAACTGTCTATTGAATCCACTGGACTTACATGCAGAAAAAGTATAGCCTAATAAATTCTAAGTAATAATCTCTATACAAGATAAAAGCTCCTCTGCAAGAAATTTATGAGATTTCTATGTCAACCTGAATGTGAAGAGGCTTTCCAATTCAGCATAAGTTATTAACTTCACTTTAATGAAGAAGGAAAGTAATACTCTATTTTGTTTAACCTCTGCAGCTTCAGAATTCCAAAATTACAGGGTTCTATGAATAGATCAGAACAGTAAATGCTTCAAAATTTTCCCCAGCTATCTCAATATGTAAAGCAACATAGCCCTCTCTTAGGGGAGCTACTAGCTAGAATGATCACAAATCAAAAATAAATTTAGATTATAGAAGTACTGGATCATTTTATTTTCTAAAATTTATGATTATATAATTCTAGTTGCTGAAGACATTCATTCCATTCTCCTGACTCCTTGAATGGAGCTGTGGTGGGATCTGAATGGGCAGCAAGGCAAATTCAACTTTCCCTAAAGCCTCTCTATTGGAGAAGCTTCTTGAAGGACTTGGATGCTGTGCCTTGTCAGAAGCTGGATCCTGGGCTATATGAACTATCACAATTCCTACATTCCTTCACTTCTGCTGAGCAGTGGACAGACATTGACTTGTTCCTGTCCACCAGCTCTTTGTCAGTGCTCCTCTGTGGAGGATGCCAGCTGCTAGCCATCAGAGCCAGCATGGTAGTTCATTAGTCCTCCCTAGTGTGCTCCAGGAAAAAATCAGCCAGGTTAGTTTACACAGTGTCAGGTGTGGTCTGAGCTAACTGGTTTTCCCTGGAGTGATTAGGAAGTGTTTGTGCACTGCTCTGATGTCTCTGCTCTGGGGCTGCAGCATCTGGCATGGTGAGCCACTGGAGTACCATGTGCCAACATAGCTGGGTTCAGCAAGGTGTCCTGCTGCTGCATGCTTTTATAATCACTGAAGCAGGCTTCATCATCATTGGTTATTGGTTTTCAGGGTGTACTTCTGCTGGAAGAGTTTAAAACAGCTTCTCTTTATGACGAGTGGTTTAAAAATAATGAACATTTAGATATTATTTACAAACATGCTCATTTACATTTTTAGTGCACTACTGTGTTTGCATTAGCATTACTTTACTAAGCGATCTTTCTGATTCAAATCAAAATTCTGATACTGTTGGTTCCTCTCCACGTTAAGTACTCCTTCTCATTAACTCAAGATCTTTGCTGAATACATTTAAAATGAGGAAAGAATTTTTTAAAATCACATTTTAAATTAAGTGAGAATTTTCGCTGATCTCTGTGGACCAAGTGTTAAATGCAGAATTGATCTGATGATCACAAATTTGAAAAAATTTGTCAAAATATTGCAGTAACTTCCTATAACACTATTGTCTATGAAGTTTTAGGACATTACAATAATATTTTTACAAAATGTTTACAGACAGTAAACTGCAGAAATAATTTTTTTTTTTAAAGAGTATATTTAGAGCATCACAACCAGTATTTTGATCCTCATTTTTGAAAGTGAAATGTCTCCTGTGCCCCAGTTTAAGAACTGACTTCCACAAACCTTTATCTTTATGCAGAGGTTAAAATTGGGTTTGATCAATTTCTAGTCAGTATTTGCTCCGTCCTTGCCCTACTGTTCATTCAGTGGACAGCTGCTGGGGCAAAGACAACAAGGGAATAGAAGAGAGCAAAGCAGCTTGTGGTTCTGCAGCTCTGTTCCTTGATATTGCTGGTATAAGCCACCATCTCAATTTGCTTTTGGGTGTGTGGATAATCTCAACCTGTGACTAATGGAACTCAGTAATACGTGAGTCAATTCTGTGCTAAGCATGTAGGGTACTTTTTAATTATTTCTTTTGAATGCTTTTGTATTTTTACTACAAGTTAGTACTAGGAGAGACAGTGCAGCTACTTGAAATTTTCTAAGTCATCACAGTAAAATACAGCTCAGTACGGTACCCTTAACAGTAATTCCTGTCACACAGTATCTGTTTCCCTTCCTACTAATTTCAAAGTCGTTACTACTACCAGACTTACTTTTAGGAAATTCAGATCCTGAGGATGCTTTTTGCATAATGAAAAAGAAAAATTTAATCCCTACTTTTCTGTAAATACATAGGGCCTATTGGGAGAGAAGTATGGGAACATCCGAATACCTGGGGAGGTCGAGTCAGCAGAATTTGAAATGATCCTGGATGCTGCTGTAGAGGCCAAGCTAGAGACAAGGATTTTAGAAGAGTGGTACTGCAGGGATGAGAACGCAGTGCCGCCAGCATATTACCTCAGACCAAAATCAGAAATGCTGAAGAACTACCAGAATACGGTAAGTCACAGTCACCTGCTCACAAGATGGTTCTCTGTCAGTTACAGTGGCAGGCAGTCCCCAAGGCCAGGCACTTGCTGTTGTCTCAGAATTAGGTTCTACAGGCCTTTCCACACCTGAACAACTGCTGCTGTGGTGCTCCTTTCCTATACATGGTGAAGAAGCAGCTGCAAAGCACCAAGGAACACAACTCCTGCATTGTTGTGCTCTCTGATAGCTAGAGCAAGTGGACTTGGGTCATCTGTGACCTGTTAGGGCTGGCAGGACAGTTGTACAGATTTCCTTTCCCTGGTGTTGTAACATGGAGAACTCAGGCTCTTCTGCTTTGTACTGTGCATTTGCTAGATTTCAGTGAACAGGAGTTGCAGAGGAAATACACATTTTCCTTTCTATCCCCATAGAAGAAAACTCTAACAGTCAAGCAAGTGCTTAGCACTGTACTGAGTCAGATATGACACTTTTAACTTATTAAATGTATTCTAACATAAGATTTTTGAACACTGTTAATTATCATTTCTAAAGCAGGAATTTGTCTTTAATTGATAATGATAAAAACTATATCTATTTCTCAGGGCTCAGTTCTACCCTCCTACACATCCAATATATACCTAAGGACATATTTTAGTGGACAAAAAATGAAGTCCTTAAAAGAGTTTTCACTTCATTTTGAGTGCATTGTATTATTGGGTTTTTTTTGTTATTAAATCTTTGTACTTTTCCTGAAGCTACTGATTAACACGGGACTAAGTAAAAAGATGTTCATAACTTAAAGATGTAACGCAGAGTTACATCTCATAAACTTACAGAAAGTAATAAAAGGTACTCAGCTCTGTCAGGAAAGAGTTGCTAGGGAACTTATCGTGGAGATTCCACACTCCAAGAAAACTGCAGACTCCTGAAATATTTCACCAGCAGTACAGTAAATAAAACCTAGCTGCTTTAGAGAAAGCACCAGCATGGCATTTGCAAGATATCATCTGAAAGGATTAGTGAATTTATATTAGAGTTCCTCTCTGATGACAGTTAAGATTAGTGTTACTATAGCAATGAATGAATGAACATAATGTCACATGTAATACTGTATTTTTAAAATATGGTAAGTAATATAAGGCACTTAGTTACAGGTACCAGGAACCTCATTTTCAGTTTTGAGATCCAAGTTTAAATTACTATCATTATTACATCTATTAAAGGAGCGATAATTTTAGCAGTATTACTGCTGCTTTATTATCATTATTTCAGGCTTGGGTCTCAAAGCCCGCTTTCTATAAAGGTGCTCTTGGCCTTATTCTTGAAAAATATTGCATTAGCTGCCTACACTAGGGATTTAGAAAATACTCCAAGAAGCTAACTCTTAAAATTCTAAAATGGAATACACTATGATCATCTGCAGTATAAAATGTTTTAACTTTTATTTATTTTTGTTAGTGTATGTGTTTCTCTGTTGCCATGTTATTTTTGGCCTTGAATATTAGACTTCTACATTCTGAAGTTGTACTTGTATGTATTACACCTACTTTTTAACCATGGATATTTTTAAAAGATGGAATCTTCTTCAAATTCTATGAATGAGAACAAATGGCAAGATATATCAGAAGAGATTAAGAAGATTTTTAAGACTGCTGTGAAATTGCTGTATGAGAAAGGAAAAATGAAACACAGCCAAGCAAAGAGATATCTTTCCTCTGGTAAAGTTCACACTAACAATTTCTATGTATTCATTTATTGTCTTTTCTGTCAACCGTTCCACAAACATGAAAATATATTTCTGTTGGCCTTTCTCATATAATTAAAGGGGGGGAAAAAAAAGAGTTTTTTGTGCTTGCTTGAGACTAAAACCCATACAAAAGCACCCAGCAAATTCTCTGTTTGTTTAGTTTTTTCTGTTTTTTACAGAGAAAAACACAATCAAGAGTCTGCCTGTTGGGGGTAGGGCATGTTCTTGAATTGTTTATAAAGAAAAGTTAACAGAGACTCTGTTCTCTTTTCATCCCCAGCTATTGAAGATGAACTTGATTTTGCCTTGGGTAAACAAACACCAGCTTTCCTAAAGAAGTGTGTTTGCTACATTCGGAAAATTGCCAATATTGAGCGTTTCGTTAAAATTCCTGAGATGGGAAAATACATGGACGTGGTACATAAAGCTGGGAAATTTCTACGAGATCCTGAAGCCCATGAGAAACTGATCAAGCTCAGGGATGAATTCATTCCTACCATTGTCGCATCATCCAATCTGAGAGTGTACACATCCGTCACCCACTGTGACATGAAGCTGGGTTACTCCCAAGAAGTGGAGAGCCATTACATTGAAGGACTTGGTAAACAGTTCTATGAAGACATGATTGATATAATCCAAGCTACAGTGCAGCAGAATTTTGACACGGAGACAGACATGCTGTATGATGAAGTTCTTCAGCACTCATCGCTATGTAAAACGTACTCCACTTTTTATGAATATAGATGTGAGGCATTAAACATAGTTCACAAATATGTTTTACCTAGAAAAATAGGACACATTAACCCTCTTATCATATATGGAGGACCATGCACAGGGAAGACTCTTCTGTTAGCTGAAGCAGCGAAGAAGGTAAATAAATGCCTTACATACTAAGGTCATGTTGAGAGCATTACTGTGTGTAAAGGCCAACTTAGTTTAATTCTTTCTTTTCTCAACAGATCTATCAACCCCCAATATATAAAACAAAAATAATAACATGTATATTTGGCGTATTACTGTACACATATGCAGAAAATTACTTACCTTTCACTAATAATGTATCTGTATCATATGCTTAGTCAAAACAAATGTAGTTTATCAAAACTCTTAGAAGTCTAATAGGAATTAACATATTTTGAATTAACAATGTATATTTTAGAGTGATCTCTTTCCTTCTTGTTCCTCTGAGGCCCTATGAATCCACACCCATCTAAACATCTTATTCTGGTTTTAGTCTTAAACACAAATGCTGTATGTCTTTCCAAGTCATTCCATCTCATGTTTTCATCAGAAATCATTCCAGAATTATTCTATTACACTGGCTACAAATCTATATGTAATAAGCTGCAAAAATACCCATACTTACTTATCTGGTCTATGCTGTTAAAGTCGTTGAGCTGAGTACTACAGGGAAATGAATGAAACACTTTGTGCAAGGCAGGACAAGACGCAGAAAAAGACCAAGCTGGCATCACCAGACCTAATTCTCCAGCTGGCAGTCACAGGTTTGAGTTCCCAGCACTGTGGTCAGAGAATTTAGTGAGTTGGGAAACAGCCATATCAGCCAGAAGGAAATTAAGAAGAAACAACACTGTTTAAAATCCCTGTATCTACTTCCTGTGAAGTCACGTTAGCTGCGTATATGAAATTGGGATTTTCAGGTCAAGATTTCATTTCATATCTGAGTACATAAGTCAGCCTAGAGACTCTGGTTCTGCTTTTCTTTTAAAATACGGTAATAACATAAAGTGAGGTGAAGAGATGTAGAACTGAGTGTGTTAGCCTGCACAGACTGGGAAGATTTAAAGAAGTTACATTCCTTACTGGCTTGGAGTGCTCTAACCAAAAAAAAACTTCAAGAGATAGATACTTCTTTCCTTTTTGTGGCAGTGCTTTAGAGTAAAAGTCACAGGTACACCAAGGCAAAGTGTAGTTCTATGGGCCAGGGATTAAGGTAACCAGCTAGATAAAGACAATCTGTACTCTGATCCATGTCCTCCAGAGACATGTCTTTATACTCAGTCAGAATCAATGCTAAACAGGTTTAGGTGGTAGGCTGGTGTGCCTGACCAAGGATGGCATTGTGTAGTCTAAGGCAGTTTATTTATAAGAGACTCTTACCCACTTACTTTCAGAAATGAGACAGGTTTTGTGGAGAGTACCCTGGGATTTATGGAGTACATTCTAGTCATATCCCTTTTGATGTAAGCCTTTTTGTGCTAAAGAAAGATGATATATGAGTTGAATTTCTTTCAGTGCACCCACCTTGAACTCTACCAGTGAAAGCATTTCTATTCAACCAGTAATATTTTTAAATGTTTATTCATATATAGACTAACACTATTTATAAACTCTGTTACTGTGCTTCATTGAGATATAAACTAAATTATGCTCTATATTCTAGGCCTATTCCTGGTTGCAAGAAGAGATGGGACCAGATTCTGACCCCGTGGTAGTTATAAGATTTTTGGGATCCACTGAAACAAGTACAGATTTGAAGAATATACTTCAAAGCATTTGTGAACAACTAGCAGTCAACTATCGTTGCCTCGTACAAAGTTACCCAAAGAAGATTCATGACCTTCGGGACTTGTTCATAAATCTCTTGAATGAATCTTCATTTCACAGGCCACTGCTGATAATATTTGATGCTTTAGAGCAGCTAACAGATAGTGATGATGGTAGGAAGCTCTGGTGGCTTCCCATTCACCTTCCACGTTCAGTACGGATAATTTTGTCAACACTGCCAAACAAGCATGGGATCCTGCAAAAACTGAGGTGCCTTATTCATGAAGAAAGCAACTATATTGAATTGACTGCAAGGGACAGAAAGATGTGTAGTCAAGTACTGAAACATCAGTTGCTGCGAGTTAAAAGGAAAGTAACATCAGGGCAACAAATCTATGTCAATGAGGCATTCTCCAAGTGCACACTGCCTATGTTTGTGAACTTAACCTTCAGAGAGGTCAGGCACTGGAGATCTCATAAGGATGTGGATGAGTCCTCCCTCTGTGTTACTGTCCATGAAAGCATAGAGCAATTGTTTTGGTCACTGGAAAACAAGTGTGGGTCAAGACTATTGTCAAGAGCACTTGGCTACATCACTATGTCCAAGTCTGGCCTGAGTGAAATGGAACTGGAGGATATTTTAGCCCTTGACAACCGTGTTGTGTATGAACTGAATGAGAGAGTCAGAGAGAATAATCCATTGAGAATTCCATATATATACATTGCAAGACTTAAGGAAGGCTTGCAGGGGTATTTAATAGAGCGACAGGTGAAAAATGTAACGCTGCTTCTTTGGGCAAATAGGCACTTGCAACTAATTGCCCAGAAACTGTACCTGCACAATGAAGAAGACTTGCGTGAAATGCACACGGTCATGGCAGAGTATTTCCTTGGTGTTTGGTCAGGTGGACGAAGAAAACCTTTTTACAGCAATGGCCAATATCTGAGTGGTTGTCCTGACCATGACAGTAGAGGCCTGAATGAGGATAAAAAGCACTGCATGGATCAGGCTGCTTTTGACAGGCAGGCACCAGATCAGCCATGGGTCTTTCAGTGTAACCCATTGGAACCTGATATCTTTTTTATTAATCACAGAAAAATGACAGAGCTTATTCATCACTTAACAAGATGTGGAAGAACTGATGATCTTCTGTATGGAGTCATCATGAACTTCAGCTGGCTGTACACCATGATTAGAATAGGGCAGTTTGATAAAGCACTTTCTGACATAGAACTGGCTTACACTTACTCTCAAGAAAAGGAGCTGAAATTTCTGGCCAGTACCCTCCGCAGTATAAAGTTCAAAGTGGTAAAATACCCAGGTTCACTCTCCGCTGAATTGCAGCAGAGACTTCTCCCAGTAGTGAGTTCATTGCCCAAACTCAGACATCTCCTCCTAGAATGTGACAAGGATGGACCCAAATACTGCTCTATCGTCCCTTTGCATTCCTCCATGGATGTGACTTACAGCCCCGAGCGCCTGCCGCTGTCATCCAGCTGCATGCATGTCACCGAGATTTTGCCTACGTTTAATCCCAGCACAATTATTTCTGCTTTAGAAAATGGCTCCATTAGCACTTGGGATGTAGAAACCCGCCAGTTACTAAGGCAAATTACAACAGCTCCGTCTGTTATCTTAGGGATGAAGCTTACTAGTGATGAAAAGTATCTTGTAGTGGCTACAACAAACAACACTCTTTTGATATATGATAACATAAATTCCTGTCTTCTGTCTGAGGTGGAAATTAAGGGGTCAAAACACTATGGAATTGCAGGGGGCTCCAGTTTTATAAATGGATTTACATTATCAGTCAACCATGCACTTGCTTGGCTGGAGGCCAGTAAAGATGTTACTGTGATAGATCTGCTTTATGGTTGGCCTCTCTATCACTTCCACTGCTGGTACGAAGTGACCTGTGTGCAGTGTTCTCCAGATGGAGTTTATGCATTCTGTGGACAATATTTGAACACCGCGACCATTTTCCACTTGGGCAGCGGAGAGAAGCTGACCACCGTGACCTCTGAATTTTCAAGTGGATTTGTGAAATTCCTTCTCATTTTGGACACAGCCCAAGAAATGGTGATGGTGGACAGTGAGGGTAGCCTCTCTGTTTGGAATACAGAGGAAATTGCAAAACCTCAGCTTACAGATGACTTTGACTGCAGAAGAGAAGACAGTGAAGTTGTCAGCATAGAGCTTTCTGAAGACCAAAGTGCCATTTTAATTTGTAAGGCTCTCAGCATTGAACTTCTTGACACTCGTGTGTGGAAGGTGGCTGAAAAGTTTAGAGCTAAACACAATGAGCGCTTTATATCTGCCGTGTTGTCCAAAAATGGCAACTGTATAATTGCTTCAATGGAAAATACCTCAGCCATTTTTGTTTGGAGAAGAGATACTGGACAGTGTATGGCAAGCTTACAGGAAATCTCAGGAACTATAGTCAGGCTAATTAAATCAAATCATCATAACATGCTGCTATCCTTATCCACCAGTGGTGTCCTTTCTATCTGGGATATAGACATCATAACTGCTATGTCCAATATTGACAAATCTGGCAAACCCATCCAAAGACTGGTGTTGCCAGCCAGAGGTGAATTAATATACACATTGGATGGATCAGATTCTGTCCATAAGTGGAACTTCAGCACTGGATTTATTGAAGCTGTGTTCAAGCATGAAGGTACTGTTGAAAACTGTGTGCTGACCTCTTCTGGAGAGATAATGGTTACGTCAGATGATAAATGCAGCCAGTATGTATGGCACACAGTTAGTGGTGAGAATGTCTTTCGCATTAATGGACAAAAAATCTCAGAGCTAATGATTACTCATAATGATCAGTTTGTAGTCTCTCTCTGCGAGCAAAATGCATCCAGAGTTTGGCGACTGGCTACAGGACATAGGGTTTGCAATATTTTAGTTGCCTTACAGAATGCATTTATAACAACTGCAAATACATTTGTAGTCGGAATGGCAAAGAACAAAGTGTTGGCAGTGAGTCTCTGGACAGGCAGTATAACAAAGAAGTTTTGCTGTGATGATGGTGCAAGCATTGTGGATATTAAGTTGATACCAGACTGCCCAGATATTATAGTATTTATAACATCTACTGAAACTGTGAATATCTGGAGCCTAACAGAGGAAGTCATCTGCAGACGTGTACAATTGCCTACCAATTTCTTAAAAAAATTGGAAGACTTTGAGGTATCTCCAAATGGGAAGCTAGGAATTATAACCCGTGGTGATGAGAACATCAGTGTGCTTGATTTATACAGTGGAAAACTTCGTGTGGTTCATGCTCCAGGTGTCATCTGGCGGCAGAGGCTGTCTCGTGATGGCCGCTACCTGGTGTACATTTGTTGTCGTGGGGAAGAAGATGATGACAATGGTGCAGTCTCTAGTTTAATTGTAATGAGGCTAGCAGATGGCAAAAGCATCGGTGCCTGTTCTCTTTATAAAACTCCCACTTTTCTTGCACTCTCACAGAGACATTTAAACATTATTATTGGATTTGATGATGGAAGTATAGGCACTTACACTGTAGTGGATCGAGTTGATGCTGCACTGAAAATCAAGATTGCTACTTCAAACAGCCGTCAAATTTTCAACAACGCAACACAAGTGATTAGGCCAAAGTGTCACAATTATAGTTTCAAAGTGACTGCAGACTGCATTTGGAGGGAATCAACAGAAGTATTTGCAAGGGATAGCCCCATTACAGTTACAGAGGCTGAGGTGAGTGAAGCAACACCAACCAAAAGACACAGCTACTGCTATGAAAAAGTGTGCTCAGCCATAGATTGCAGAGGACACAGTTTTGCATCTGACAACTGAGTAACCATCTGGACAAGCTTATCTGGATAGTACACTTGCTTAGGTATGTCTTCTGAATTCATGTAAAAATCAGTGCGTTTCTTGGAAGACAGATAGAAACAGCAGAGGGCAGTCCAGCTGTTTTTTCCTGTCTTACATTTCTGTAAACATAAAAACAAACATAAAGAAAATGGGCTGCAGGGGTTTTTTTTAATTTCAGAATACAAGGTTTAGTCCAGAATTTCACCAGGGCCTTGATTAAAAATTTCTAGCAATACTATCAGAATTGTTATGCTATTACACAACTTAGGTGATCGTAGCTGTGGTTGACAGACTGTTTAACTAGAACTAAAGCTCTGAGTGATTGGTGAGAAGTCAGACCACTATTTTATATTCCAAGTCACCTAGATGGGTCTATAGGCAACAGTCAATTTTATACCCACTTGCAGAAATGTGTTTTTCTGCTTGATGGTGCAATGACAAGATGTCACCTGCCAACCTGGAACACTTGATACATTCCATCATCATTTTAAAAATACCTACTTTTATTTTTCTTTTTAATTGGGATTAATCTTTGGGTTGAAAGGAGTAGGTGCCAGTCAGCTGCTAACATGTCAGCATGTGAGGCAACAAGTATTTATTCACCTTAATGAACAGAATGAAAGCTTTTTTTTTTTTAAATTGCATGCAGGGATTTCAGGTTTCTGTATTGTGATGAAAATTATGAAAATTCTGAGTTCTAAAGGAAGTATAGGGATTGGGGTTTTATTTTTGGTTTGGGGAAATGTTTCGTCTTCATAGTGTGTATTAGTACAGGTTGTAATGAAAATTTTTCAAAGAGAAGGGGCGTTACTGATGAATGATTAAAGACATTAATTTCTTTATGTTAAAAGGTTGCTATCCATTTTGTTGTAAGAAAGTCTAAAATATCTCCTCTGTCTCCAAAGTAATCCTGGTAGTTTTCAGACATGCCATGTATTAGTCCTTACAACATTTGCCTTAGTATTGCTTCTGTCCTTTCTCATGATAAATACAGATCAAATGACCAAACACTCTGGGACTGTTTGTGTATCTGCTGAAATATTCCACTAAATGTAAAGGCTGTCCACAGGTCTTTCCTAGTCCAGTTTGTAATGGGTTTTTCTTATTTTCACATTCATACAAGCTTCACTTTCTGCTTTAGAAACTGTTCTGAGCCTTTTGTACAGTTTTACCAGTTTCAAGGCAGAAATTGTGGAATAATGACAAATGCTGTAAAAAAAAAAATTTACATTTTCCTAAATAAAAATATATACTGGACAACATCTGAAAGGATAAGAAAATTTTCCCTTACTTACATATCTTAAAGATGCCACACCCATGGAAATATTTTCAAATTATTTAAACAGAATAATCTTCTTTTTAAAATCAGAATTCCATGTCACAAATTTCCAAGAAATGAATGCTAAACTAGAACTTAATGTAGTGTGTGAATGTTCAATGTACAAGCCAATATCGTATATTAAGTGACTTGAATGATTTTTCCTAACTGGTTTGCAACTAATAGATCATATTGAATGTTTTTATGTAAACTTTGTATTGTTGGGAAAACCTACCCAATCAGAGATTTATATTTTCATAAATGTCAAATTTAGTTAAATTTTGTTACAGAGTTGTTAAATTAGAAATCTATTGCAGTCTTCAAACAAATATACAGTCTTGTGTATGCATTGTTTGTACTAATAAACTATGGAAGCAGACTTGTGTGTGTCCCTTAATTTCATGGAAATTCCACTCTGGCAGAGGGACACAAGATCTTCGCAGCTTCCTTTGGCCTGTATATAAATAATTTTTAAGGACAGTATCGATAAGGAAAAATTACGGTATTTTTTCCCATTGCAGTTAACTAAATCAAGCATTGAAAATACAATGAGATTTGCCCAAAAAAAGAAAACCACCATGCTTAGATGATGTTTATGACTAGATTGCATACTGCCAGTATGCAAATCAGCAGACATGAAGGCTTGTGTGACCAACCCAGTAAAAAACACAAAAAAAGGGACCTGAAATCTCAATCCCATTCAGACCTGTGAAGCTATGGCAAGAGACTGTGGGCACCATGGTTCCCAGGATCCTGTCCCAAAGGTAGGCAACTTCCGCCTTCTTTCAAACACGGTGCATGACTTGTGCATTTTGGCCCCAAACTCCCTGTCCATAACCTGTGTAATATTGGAAAGTTAGTTCTTTCATTATCTTGGAAGGGTAAAATACATCTTCTATCTGCTAGGAGAGTGGCTGATTTTGGGTAGTAATGGAGTATAATGCAATCACAGAACCACAAAATATTCTGAGTTGGAAGGGACCCCCAGGAAACATCAAATCCAACTCTTAGCCTTGCACAGGACAGCCCCAAGAATCACACCTTGTGCCTAACCTATCTCATTCAGCTTGCCAGCTTTCTGAATCAATTTCTCAGGGGTCAGACTCCTCACAGTGAGCCTATACCACAGACACAGGGTCCTGAATGGCTTCAGGCTGCTGATACTTGCTACTGCAAGAGTGAGTGCTCAATAGCCCTTCACAAATCCATCCCCAAGTATGTATATCCAGTGGTACTGAGACAAAGTAGGTTCTCCAATAATGAGCCATTCAAATACCAAGTGCTGTTCTACCCCTACATAGGAACAGAGCAATTTACTTTTTGTTAAGAAGCACTATTTGCATCTGTAGAACAAAGCTTTCATTTATCTTTTAGATAAAGTGCATCTATAAACAAGCTCAGATGGAGTCTGTATTTTCTGACATGGAAGATTCTAGGAATAGGCTGTAGCTGCAAGAAAGCTTTAACAGGGAATTAGCCGGAAATTCTTGGGCAGACAAAGGTAAGCCAGAGGTCAGCTAGAAAAAATATTTTTATCAGTCATTTCCTCTGCACCACAGCTGGGGAATGCATGGCTCGTGACTTCATTTCAAACAGCCTGTGGCCATTCGACTTTTTTTCACATTATTGCCAGATAACATCAAAATGTGGGTTAACATGTAGCCTGGAAAAGTTTGCATCCAGAAGGCATTCAGGTTTCAGTGGCTCCCCAGCCCTGATTTCTCCATGATGCACACTCAAGCCCTCTACCTGCCAAAACAGAAGTTTTAGCCATTTTGCAAAGCAAATTTAAAGCAAATATTTATTGCTGAAATGGTGTTCGTATGCAGAGGGGACTGTTTCAGCCTAAAATCCTGAGAGTTTGCTCTTTGTCAAAAACTACAAATGTGTCTGTATGATACATCATAAAGTGGGTCCTCTGGGATACTTCCATAAAGCTGTTAGCAACAATCTGCATTGTTTCATTTTGTTGATTAAAGATTTAAAAGTACCTGTTTTAATATAGATACTAAGACTGCAAAAGGACAGACTTCTGAAATCTATTTTCATTTCTTCTAATTTTAAAGCCAAATACTTTTTAATGCATTTTTTAATATAATCATAAAATTGATCATGCAGTCATCCAAATGTGGGCTAGAGCCTCTGGATAGGTTCCAGTAACAAGGGTGTGTTACTAAGTATCATTATAAAGTATTTATGCTACAAATCAGTATCTCTTCCTAGATCACCACATGGCTGCACGGAGACCAATGAGCTACGTTTTTTCTGCGGCTTATCTTTCCAGCCTGGTTACAGAACACCATTCCTTGCATTTTGGAGGTAGTCTCCTGACTTTTATGACATGAACTGATGCTCTCAGTGTGGATCCAATTCATGATCTCAATTCTGAATTTAAACAGGAAGGTCAAATGTTGCAGGAATAGTCATCACAATCCTTCCCAAGGCAGAGGATGAGGGATTTTATCATGTGTTTCCCAGAAGGGGCAATTTGTACCATCCCCCTTCTGTGAAAAAGGGTCTTACAGTATCAAGGACAAGCTATGCAGTGCTCAATTCGCTTGAAAACAGAGGCCAATAAGCGGAAGAGTGTGAGAGAATGTTTCCAGTCAAGTATAACATGCTCTTAAAATCACACATTTCCCCAAGTTAAAATCTGCCCCTACCAAGCTCTTCTCCCTGCCTGTGCTGTCCTATCATCCCAGACCTATGCTGGTCCTGCTTACCCGGGTGGGTGATGCTCTCATCCCAGCTCAGCAAAGCCCCTGATGTGTTTCCAACCATGGTACACTCTCCATTTGCAGCACCTGCTCTTTTGGTGCTAGTTCACCGGTCTCCTCTCCAGCCTCAGTAGGGAATATACAGAAATGGATTTAAGGCGTGTTCACATGTTCCCAGTGTCAGAGCTTTCACCACACAATACCGTATAAATAAAATCATCTGCCTGCTCTCCTACTACATCTCTGATTCCACATGCATTTCAGTGCATGTGAGAAACTAGATCTAAAATAGATCTAGTTAGCATGTTTAAAGTGAAATACACAGAATTACAAGGTGAGAGATGAAGCAAAAATACAGACATGCTATAGCACAGATGAAAACAGAACATCCCCAAAGCAACTGGCTGTTTGCTGCCATTTCTCTACATTTTCCCATTCCTTGCTAATAAATTGCCTAACACTTTCCGCTGTAATATCACATTGACAATAGCATGTGAAGTCATAAAGTTAGCCTTTTACGCTGCAATTTTTCGAGGCAGCCTTCTGTCTCAGCAGGAACATTCTCCAGAAAACCTCAGCCAAAACAGTCCACTAAGGCACAATAATGAGATTAGAGGGAAAAAGAGGATTTCTGAAGGCTGAATGTCTCAACTACTTTTCCTTTGAAAAAGTGTCCGTGTTTTTGAACAAGCACTGTGGATTGGTGAGGCAAGTGATCATTTCCTGCAGGACACATCTGTGAAAACCTGTCAGGCAATCAACCCAAAAAGATCCCAGCAGTTCACACATACTCACAGAAAATGATAGGTTTCAGAAGCACAGTATGGTTGGGATTGCAGGGGTTGGGGCAGAACTTCTCTACTACGACAGAAATAGTGGGTGTTGGTTCAAGAAATCTCAAGAATTAACAGTCTATGGAAGAACAAAAAATAGAGTAGCTGTGGAAGGGATCCGAAAAGGATGCCAAGCATCAGGAGAAGCGGGGAGGCAGCCTTACTGTGTTTGAGTGGCCTCCTGGCTTAAAACGCAGCTTTTCGACTGAGACATGTCTCGGCCCGTTAGCCCACCTGATTAGCCCAGCTAGTACAATGTACAGTGGCAAAATACCACAGGTGAAATACCGCAGAGCTGGCCATGGGGTGAGCTCTGGCTGGGCAGGGCCATAAGCCCGGTCCAAGCACACGCTGTGCATACGGCTGCACCCAGCAGCAGATCCGTGCTGCAGAGGTAGCCCTAAACTGCTTCTCCCGCCTCCCTCACCTTCTCTGACAACTTGGGGATATGTTAGCCTGGCAATTCTTTATCTACTGACCAGAGTGCCTTTGAAGGCACTTCTTTTGTGCTAAGAAACTTTCTGGCTCTTGAAGCCCATTTTCAGCTAACACTAATCGATTGCAGGAGAAAAATATATTTAAAATGCGCCAAAGACCTTTTGCAGAGCTTTGCATCACGCTAGTTCATAGCCTGCAAATGATGCTTGGTCTTCACATTATGACATAGCTGTCTGCTTAAAATAAGAATATCCAAAGCAGCTTTTATTAATTTCTTTGCTGTCACATGACGTTTTCACGCGCTATGTGTGCTGGCTCCTGCAGCGGGAGGCTGGGGCCAGGTGGCGCACCTGAGTCCCTGCTCAGGGCACAGGACCTGCCCGCCCCACCCACTGCTGACATGAGTTAGACAGTCTCGGCTTCAGCTCACTGCAAAGGATACGAGGGGAAGTACAACAGGGCAAACCCAGCCCATGGTGACTTTAGAAGGATAGTTTGCATGAGAAAGGTAAGCAGAAATCCAGCACCCTCCTTCCACTGGGGAAGCAAGGATGCAATCCCTGCGAGGCCGGGAGGCAACTGTAAATCCGGCATTATTTAGAGTGAGAACAGCATGCCTACTCAATACAGCAGTCAAACTCCATATAAGTGCTTCCATCAGGCTTAACACCACAGAAGAAAAAAAAAAAAAAAAAAAAAAAAAAAAAAAAAAAAAAAAAAAAGGGTGAAGAAAAGGAGNCAAAGGGTTGTGCTATCGAGAAGGCTTTGTTAGCCCTGCTTTGCACCCCCCAGCTGCAACACAGGCAGTTAGGGGATGCAATCTTAGTGCCAGTTCTTTCCAGGAGGCTTGTTTTACAGTTTCCAGGTACATCGATATATGTTAAAGATCACACGTGACCCAGGTGCTTGCCTAACTTAAACCTCTCCTCCTGTACAGGGAAAATTCTCAACTGGTTGTGGCAACAGAACATCTTTCCTATCACTTCTGGAAGCATCACACTCAAATCAAAATCGCTCCAGGAAAGTCGGCAGCTTTCACAGGTAAATGTGGCGCAACGCCTGCAAATACACCTCAGAGCTGAATTTCTCTTTAGAAAATCACATGAAACAGTGGGGGATAAATGTCATTGCCAGGCAACACGTAACAGAGGAACTTTCTGCCAAATCCCTCCAGCACTGTTTGTGATATGAGGAGATTTAATTTTAAGAATATGCAAATGGCTGCATGAATACACTGCCAGGCTCGGTCTTTGCTGTGGTCGTTGTGACTGTCCCGGAGGAAAGGAATTATTCGGCACGTGTTCTTCCACCTCTCCTTTTTTTAACCCTGGCCAGAAACGGTGAGTTCTATCAGGTTTTTATCCAGCTTGCAGATAAAGGGTTACAGATTCTAGGAAGTATTAAATGCAAACTTTAAAGGATTTTATTTTCATCTGCAGTCACATGATACTTTAATACCCAATGACACTAACTACAGTGTCTCATTAAGAGGTCATGCAAACTCCCAAGCTAAACAAGGCATTCTTACATATTTAACATTCAAATGCAAAAGCCAAGCTAAACCATGGAAGATTGTAATCAGGAAAAGCTACACTTCCTGATCCACACAAAAGCTACAGGTAGGAAAGTTCTTTTGAACTTGTAACATTGTGCTTTCTAGAGGAACTGTTTATAGGGTATATTTTTTACTCTCTTTCTTTTGTACCTTTCAAAACAGTCTAAGAACATTATCCTGAAAATATCTGATCTCACTTGTTCCACCTGTTGTAGAGTCAAGATTGTTTTTATACTCAGGAATACAGTTGCTCAGTGGAAATCCAAAGAAAACAATTTTTAAGCCAAATCTATTTTAAAATCAATGTTTTTAAAGATCTCTTAGTTATTGAAATGATTGAGTTAGAATATGTGGGGTGAAGGAGGAGTTAATATGTCTTTGAAGTCTGAAATGAAAGGATTTAGAACTCTTCTAACTTCCTTATATCATGAATTGCACATTGTTTCAGTCACACTAATCCAAGTGTATTTTAACAGATTTGGCTTCCTCACTGAACTTACATGATTTCTAAATTCCCCTCCTAGAATTTCGTACATTTAAAAATAAAATCTTACAAAAGCAAATGAAAGACAGATGGGGAGTACTACAGTATTCCATAAAAGGATAAAAAATTGCAAAATATGGACTAAGAGGAAAGTCAGTTAAAACCAGTTTATTTTAAATTGAGAATTTAAATTGCATTAAAACATACCAGTTTTCACATGGAGTGATAAAGTTCACTGACAATTACTGGCAATATTGCAGGAGTTAATTTTTTTTACTTGCTCTGAAGGAGTTTTCCAGCCTACAGTGTTAGCATTTTTATCACAAAGATCTTTTTCTCATCACAATTTTCCTTAAACTGTAATTGTTTTCAGACAGTGTTCTAAATACTCAGTTTTTTAATACCTTTATAGGAATTTAGTTAAAGACTGCATTCTAGAGGGTTACAGAATCCCAATTTACCGAAAGATCTCTAAGGCATCATAGGATTGCCACATCCTGAGGATTCGCACTGCACAAGAGCAGCAAGTGGTGTTTATTGTTTTGCTCCTACAATGGTTGGGTGTTGATTGCCAGCAATGTAATTTTACCACAGTTCATTCTATAAAACACATCTCTTTTTCTTGTTTCCACATAATGGTAGGAGATACTAAAAGAACTGGAGAATAATAATACCTGAGGCAACTTGCTTCAGATAAGCTTTCAACTTTCTTTGGAAAGAAAAAAGGGGGTTGGCATTACCCATATTTAAAGTAAATTTGAGTTCAAACAAGTTTACCAGTGGCACTTCAAAAAATTGTCATTCACTTTCAGGGTGCCCATCTTGAAACATAGTAGGTCTCACGTTGAGGAGGGTTAAGACCCGAGCACAGCCTAGATCAGCCTGAGCCTGATACTGAGAAGTATCTCTTTATCAAACTCATTGTGCCAACGTCCTGACAGAACCGCTCCCAATTGTGCCAATGGGAGCAATAAACCACTACACTTCTAAAGAACTGCTCCGAGTTTACTATAACTGACTTCTGAGCCTATATTTACAAAAATCTATTTAGAAACTGTTGTAGATAAGGGGCTTATTTGCTAAGCTACATTTATATCTCAGGGGAGTGAGAGGAACACGGCAGCTCCCAAATAAACAACCAACCAGGCTTTCACTGAGAGGAACATTCCACCCAAAACATGAAAAGCAGCCTGCCACAGCCAGTGTCTTCTAAGAAATGATTGTACAAGTTGTGTGTGTCATGGTCAAGCAGCTCTTAGTAGCTCGGTAGTTAAATTTGTTGAATATTAATTACACAAAGTGTCTTTGTAGGGTGGAAGTTACAATGCACACTGAAGTTACTCTGTGACATAAAAGACAGAGTGGCCATTGAATGAGAGGGAGCCTTAACTCCTTTCCTAAAGAAAGGAATACAAATGAGGCACTTGCTGTCAAGCACTCTAATAGTTCAGGTATTTTTTATGCCCACAATTTTACTCTTAGTGCAGAAATATGTACTGCTCTAATTATTACCTTTTATTTTTTTCTGACAAAAAAACCAACCTATTTTCTTGCTTTGTCACATCAATATTAAACCAAATGTAGTGTTGTTTCACAGAGAACACACAAATCAAATAGCTCCTGCTCATAACTTAAAGAAGAGAGATATTCTTGGAAAATGAGATAATTGGAACCTAAGGGAGAATTTTTCTCTAGAATTTTGGGGAAAGCCAAGCAAATATAAAAATCAAAACACTATCAGAAGTTTAGAATAGTTTTCTCTTTACCCCAAAGCTAAGACAAGCATTGGTCAAAAGGCCATCCAGATCTTCCAGTTTGCAGATCTCAGGGAACCTGTACCACATTTAAGGCTAATATTGAAAATCAACCTGATGATTTTTGCACAGCTCTAGGTAGGTGGGAAGATAGAGCAAATCCTCAAGTGAAGGGAATCGCGACTTCCTTCCTTGGAAAGCCTGGTTAAAAGTGGTTCACCGTGCAAGGCAAACATTCCTGAGTGCTGAGGCCCTTCTCTAACCGCACTGTTGTTTGTACCTGAGTCAAGGAAACAAACTTGCTAAAAGTATTTGCTCTCAGACTTCACTGAACGAAAGCTCAGGAAAGCCTTTCTTCACATCTTTCAGGAAGGGATGGTCTTGCTGTGTTTGCACTGTATCCAGTTAAACAGGGCCTCAGCATTGTCTGCATCTTTCACTGATACTGTTTCACAAAGGACAGGGGTGGAGGAAACACTCAACCCACTGAAACGTGATGAAATGTAGTCTGGCAGTAAATATTTGTTTTAATATTTTTTAATTTCTCCTTCAGACCCTGTCTTTCTGAGCATTATATACGATTACCTGTCAGCAGAGTATGCCCATGCCATCCACACAACAGTCCTGGTGGGGAGGGCGTGGCTAACCAGAGCAGGTGGCCAAATCCCACTGCTCCTTAACCAGGAGCACCTCATTTAGCATCTGATCATGCTGGAGAACCAATGTCAAAACTTCATGCCCAAGCAATGATGCATGAAAATTGTTGATTTTTGCTGACCTACAGAAGAGCGCTGGCAAGCAGGATGTATTGCTAAGGAGAATAGGTATAAAACACAATGTAGTTTTAATTCTTGAATGTTTGATATCAAAATGGACAAAATAAACAAGTTACAGTAGAAAGATCAAAAGGGAATTGTTGAAAAGGGGTGTGGGGGGGGAAGGTAGCAATTTTCCTGTGAGTTCTCCTTTGGGTCACTTTCACTTAGACATATGGAGGAACTTTAATATTTTATTAAGAACTGAATACATTGTGTGGAGACCAAACATTTAATCACTTACAGCAGGAGGCAGGGGGAAAAAAGGCCCAAGATGTGGTTTTTTCTGCGTGGCTTTTTTTCTTTCTGCCATTTTTTAAACAAGTTTATTTAACTCGCCTTTTTCACTTTTATCACAGACATTTGCTGCAAAGGCACAGATGCTTTCTGGTTAGAAAAATATTTCTGGTTGAATATACTATTATTAATTCACACAAATTACTTTTCCATTTAGGATAGCAAGGAAGAGTAAGACTTCTCCTTGGGGTTTACTCTTTTTAATGTTACCAGCTTGACCTGGCTCAACTTTGCTTCACTTCCAACTTTTTAATGGTTGTGTTTTTCTATTAAAGAGCAGTTAGTTGTATGACTTTATGTAACCAAGGTCCAATGCCTTGCTATTGCAGGCAATCTGCTTTTCCAAAGGGGCTGAGTAACATGGCAAGTACCCCATGTCAAGAATAACACACACCCAATGACTGAAAACCCTTTCAGTATGAAGTCCACCCTGGGAACTCTTCTCACTGGTTCCAGTGAGAACAGTATCAAATCTTCATGCTGCCAACAGAGGACAGGAGAAAAGAAATAACCTGATGCAAGTGGTGCCTGTGCTACCCAGCACAATGCTGCCAGCAGAAACCACATGGGCAGCAGCACAGGTTTGCCTGTGCAGGACAGAAGCTCTCCAGACCACAACAAAACAGATTATTCCACATCTGCTCAATCTGCTATGCTCAGAGCAGGTGCATCTGGATGTTAAGGCACTTTTCCAGGCAGGTTAGCATTGATGTCCTCTTACTGTACACTCTGATGCAGAGTATCTGACAGCAGCATTCAGGCAGGAGAGGCTGGGAGTGACCCAAAGGAGTCATGTGGAGCCACATGTCCACAGTCCTGAGGGCCCACCAGACTGCAGGTCTGTTCCTCCCCTGACTACCTACCCTCCCCACTTAATTTATTGCAATGGCTGCACATGTTGACTGGACTGTATTTCTTACGGTCACTTCCCCCTTCAACCCACAGCCACTTTGAAAGCCTGTTTTATCAGGAGTAGATTTGGGAGTGCCCAGTTTTATCTACCTTATCAAGCAACTGAGCTTTGTGCAACAGCCTAGGATGCAGAAGCACCACCTATGCCCTGGCACAGCCACCCAGCAATTTCCTCCTCTCCTTTCTGGGCTGTGTGCTCCTTCCCACAGCTGAACTGGTGCAGAAATCCCCCCACCAGGACACAGGCCCACTGTGCCAGGGCACCTCCCAGTCCTGGGACTGCAGCCTGCCGCCTACCCAGGCTCCCTTGCCAGCTGCTTCCCTTGCCCAGCCAGTGAATCCATGCTGTCCTACTACAGCACAGGCACTTATTACCTCCAAAAAAAGTGTTATCCACTCTTCCTCTCCTATGGCAAGCAAGCTTGATAACAATTTTATTAATATGACTTTAACAGTACACATTTCCATGTAGCTATTCTTCTCACCTACTTCTGATCTACTCATAGTAAAAGAAACCTAAGTCTCAGGCTAATTCATGCTTTTGAAGTAAGCTGGCAGTCTTTGTTCACTTACAGCTCAGTGGAAAACAAGCAATTACTGTCAGCTGTCAGGAACCTGAATCAAGCTTTGTTAAGGCCTCCTCTGTCTCTATTTCTGGTTTGGGTGTGGCATGGAAAAAACAATATTTACCATCTCAGTAGCTGTGCCCTTTGTGTATTTGTTTTTATATTCCCTTTCCCCATGTGCATTTAGCAGATGTTGCATGGCTTGGTATCAGCCCTGAATTTTGTTGTTGGAGTACGTGCATGTCTCCACTGAACATTAGTAGTGAATAGGCAATGTCTGCACAGAAAAGATCATACAGATTCAGCTTCCAGGCACCATTTCAGGGGCAAATGTGGATAAAGGGATAAACACCAAGAATACCATAAGATTTCATTTTTAGTGAAAATGAAACAAAAACTACAGCCATCAAGCCTGAATGGAAGGCTACCAGGGGCCCGAGGAGCATGTACCATATCCAGTTTTTGTCTTTAACATCTCTTTTTAAATTAAAATCACTTGGGAGTATTTTCCATTGCTTTCTATGAATGCACATAGATTGCTAAAAGGCTAGTTCATATTTACCAATATACATTAAAAGCTAATGCTCGGTGCAATTATCCCATTAATTACCTTCTATAAAAACACTTCCATTCAATTTTTGTTTATATAGAGTAAAAACATAGGCATTTGCTAGAGTACAGATGATCAAACAACCTCAAAGACAGTTTAAGAAAACAGAGGAAAGCCAAGGGCAAAAAGCTAGATGCTAGGGAAAGGTCAGCTTGCTATTTTCACAGCGAATACCAGCACCCCGTATCCAATGAACTACAGCCTCAGCTTTCTTTCATTTCCCTGCCATCCTTCCACAAAAAAATTTTACACTGGCACCACAGAAATTGGTGTGGCTGGACTTTCCTCCTGGAGAGTGAGAGAGAAGCTATTTGTCCAGAGTACATAGCTACCCAGATTTTCCATGTGGGGGAAGGAGGTAACTCAGCCCCCATCTCTGGGTAGGAGGCAGAATTTGAATCCAAATCTCCCAAATGCCCTAAGACCCAAATCTGCCTCTAGAGACTAACGCTCTTTAAAAATCCAGCCCAGTGACTTTCTCGTCACAGGGCAATGTGTCAGACTGACCAATAATTAAAGTTCCAACACAAGCAGCAGATATTTGCTTTATGACAGTGTGACCTGAGACACACCATTTATAGTCACCAGAACAAGGAGTTCTGCTGGAAATATCAGCCTGGTGTTAGCATACAGCATTACAGCATCAGGAGGAACTCCACAGGCAAAACACACTCCAGCAAATTAGACCTGATAGGGCAATCTTCATCACTTTGGTGAATATAGCCCATTCTTTTGCACAGGATTAAAGGAAGTAAAAAAAATTACTAAGCTGTCTTGATGCCAGACAAACTAAGTCTTTTAAGGCAATGAATCCTTTCCTATAGTTTTCAAGTATTTTACTGAGAGACTAAAAAAGGTTGCAAATACAATCAAGATCAGCAATTCAATAATACTACAGAAATGCAGCTGTATTTCACTCCTATCTCACCATTATCACATTTTAGCAACATTTGGACCTTTTTGACACAGTGGCCAATACTTTGGATCTGCCTGGTTCTGAGAAATAGTTATTGTAATTATAACATAAAAGCTCTTTGCTCTTGTTCATGAAATTGTTGTGTCTAATAATTCCCTTAGCCACCCATCATCACTCAATGTCTGTGAAGGAAATTGGTTTAAAATAACCAAATGAAAAAGTTCACCTGCACTCTAAAGAGCTCTAGATTAAATTATCTTTATCCTTTACACTTTAATCTAAGTGCTGTATTTAAAAGCAAAGAAAAACCCTTTGAATCAAAAAGCACTCATGTAAGAGAAAAAGTCATATCACATAAAAGGGCCTTTATTAAAGTGTTGTATTGGAGTCATTGCTAGAAAATTTTTGAGCGTGACTTCTAATTTTTTTCAGTATTTTTCTGTTTTAAAAGGTTTGTTATCTATTTTCACAGTCTTCTGTAACTATGCTTTTCTACTCTCCGCTGACTAATCTTTATGTGACGTAAAAAAACCATTCTGGTACATTTCCCACACTTGTCACGTAAAAGCAGCATTGTGTAGGAGAAGCATCTTGAGCAGTGAAACTGGGGGAAAAGACACACCCCAGTACACCACCACCCCCCCAAAAAAGGGATGAAGGAAAAATAAATGCATCAGGTGTCTTCATATCTTTCAGGCCATGTCTGATCTAAGAAAAGACACAGATAAAATCTGATAAGGAAGCTGAGTTATATGGCTTATGCTGTTTTAGAAGGACTCCTAATTTTAGTGCACATATTTGATCCTTCTCAAAGATCCCCACAGCTGTCTAGGTCTAAGCAGTTCTAGACTACAGGTTGCAAGATTGTCTCAGAAATAACTGCCTGAGCCAGGCACACCCCAGCCTTACCATTCACTGAAATACCTAATTATAAACAACTGGTGCCCCTAATATGCCAGGCATTTATGTGAACTCTGGATGACCAATACCTGATATAATTAACAAAATTACTACTTTGCCCATAGAATAAACTAAATTTGCTCCACAAATTTTACAACATGTAAAATTCTTCTGATGAGGAAAGCATCTTCTCCAGATGTCACAATGCATATTACTTACCCAGCTGTCACAAGCCATATTACTTATCTGGATTTCATGTTATGATCCAACTAAAAAGCAACAAGGATAAGGAATAATGAAGAAAGTGGTAAAATTATTTTTATCGCTGTTTCCATAAAGGAGAAGTCAGTGAGGTTTGTTTGTTTTTTAAAATGAGCAAAATCAAATTTTTCTTTCAAACCTGACTCTTCTGCACCAAGTATATTGTTCTCCAGATTTTACTTTTATTTCTCAATTCTTCTGTGTATGCCTTAGATCAAACATTGTGCCCTATGCATAGCTGTCTGATCCTTAGACCTGCTAGGAGCTATGAATTTGGGCAGGTGGTCAAGCTGTTAATTCATCATCTTCTGTTTCAGTCTTGCCAGGAAAATAAAGGTTTTGTCTGAACAATGAATTTATAGCATGTGCTTTGTGGGTCATACCTACTCATTTGTGTAGGACTCACTTTGGGCTAGCAGTAACAAACCAAGGGTGTAACTCTTGCAAACTCAAGCTCTTTATAAACAGGTTTCATACCTTTTCCTTCTATTTGCTTTTCAATTTGAAAATTCACTTATAACTTGAATTCTTCCCAAAAGAGTTTTCCATCTTCCAGCCACAGAAAAGAAAACATTTTCCTCTATCCACCTGAATTTTCTTTGAAATAGTGAAATGAACATTGTCTCTTTTCCCTGTGAGTTCTATTTTCCCTTAAAGGAGCTAAAGTTTCATATTTTCCCCCAAATCCATTGAATCTTTAGCCTGTTAAGCTGCCACACATGTTAAAATTGCCTTTGTCAAATAATTATGGTGTTGGTAAACCACTGATTCTCCTTATTTTCTGAAATTCTTTTCCATTCTCTATATAATTCTAGATTGATGCAAAAAAAGCACATGTGCAAAAAGATTGTTTCATAAGGCCAGTATCTGAGATGAGTCTCAGGAGCATGGCTTATTGCAAACCTGTGGTCTGCACTGCTGTAACAGCTGCACTGAATGAGTATTTGTTAGCATAAACTAAACCTCACTAAATTTCTCTAAAGTACGTTTAGGACAAATAATCCAGCAGTGGTATGGTCTGTGCTACAGAGCTTGTACTGTTCAGTATCATGCCATGAAAGAGCCTAGATTTGTATATTCGGCTCTTGACATGAAATAAAGTTAATCATAGACTGAGATTTCTTTGTTCAGTACAACAGATTTTTTTCTGGCCTGTACAATTCTAGTTTATCTCACATTCCTACAGCCTGCAATATTGCTCCATCCACAGAACCCACTGTGCAAAGCAGTGCTAACACAGTTGAACAGCTTACCCTGATACTGGCACAGATTCTCTAACCCAGGGACTGAGTCCATCAAGAGCCTCCTGTTTTCTAGATTTGGCATTCTGTTTCCAAACCTGTACAAGTCTATTGTAACCCTGCAGGATTTGTACTTTATTCAGGTTGTTTTGGTTTTCCTCATGTCCATGGCATTCCCAGTAAGGAGAATAATATTCAAATACATGATAAAAAAGCCTTTTGTGCTCCATACAGCGTTTACTGAGTAAGGTTCTGGAAAAGAAAGTTTCTTGCAAAAGAAACTGCATGAGTAAATACCCTACTGCCCAGGAAAAGTCATGTTCCTTCTCCCAAACAAAATGTAAAGGCTAACTCCATCAAGGCCTGCAGATACTGGAGTCCTTCATCCCCAAAACATCATCTTCACACAGCTTTTGCAGCTTCTTTGACAGAAGGAAAATTAAGTTTAAATTGGCAAAGACCCTATGCATTTATGCCAGGAAAATCCCACACAATCTGAAATTAATCAATAGCACAGAAACCCCCTCCCACCTACCACATGGAGCCCAGTCTCAAAAAATCCGCAGCCTCTCTCTAGGGTGGTATTTGAAATAAGCATGTTTGCAGAACTAGCTTCACCCTCCTCCCATGCCACCTTCCCACACAGAGAGATCTTTTGGTACCTTCCTCCCATGGGAAAAATAACACACCTATGTGGAAAACAAAGGCTAGAAATGCCAGATTTGAGAAAATCTTCTCCTTACTGAGCCAGTTCACTTCTCTCCCAGTGAGAAACACTGTATTCTAGTCCAGCAAAACACATCACAAATATGATATAGCTTTCCTGTGAATAAACCTTTTAGAAAGGCCTGGTAAGAAAGGCTTGCCTGAAACAGAGCCTGAGCTCTACTCTACTACTCCACTACTTTTTCCAGGCACTTTTAATTTCCAGTAGGCGTGAAGATCTCCTTATGGGAGAAAGATTGCCACTGATTATCACAAAGCTTTCCATGAATGGCCTTTTTGAAGCATCCAGGTGAGACACCTGGAAGACTTCGAGATGTTTGTTACCCGCAGTGTACAACCACCAGCTCCCATTATACTTCAGGGTTGTGCTCCCCTCCCCTCCTGCAGGATTTCTCCACACAAGGAGGCTCTAGGTGCCTTTTCTCTGAGCTACCATCAGGGGTTTGCAGCATTTCCACGTTTGTTTTATAGCAGCATCTACAGGCACCATAAGTGATAAAGGCCTCACTGCTTTGGCTGTCCCAGAGACACCTAATAACACACACCATATTTAAACATTTATAGATTACTTAGACCGTGCCAGACTGGATCCAGGCTTCCAGCATATCCTTACTTTACAGAGAATAAGGAGGCACAACCCAATCCCATCTTGCTTATTATTAAAGAATATAATATCCCTGAGGAATAAATGCTCTGGGTTTTAATCCCCTTGAGTTTAGGAGGCGCACAATTGCAGGTATCTGAAATCCCAAATGATGGGTGTCGTCAGGCATTGCACAACCTGTGGTGACCACCGCCTCATGTGGCTTTGGCAGCTGTGGGTTCCAGTGTCTACACTGGGCATGAGGTGGCTCAGAGCTCACCCAGAGCAGCAGGGACTCTCCAAAGTCAAGGAAGCACCAGGTTTGTGAACTTTAAGTTGCTTTGGATAATGTGTCTGTCAAGCTGCCTGGCTCGGACAGAAGGGGCCTACCAGTAGCATGCTGCTGTCAAGCCCAGTAACAGGACTTCAGAAAACTAAACAGATTTTGCTAGGCAAAGTCTTATGCTTAAAAACACTAATATCTCACCCAGCTAGGTAGGGAATTGTGAATTGTTCTGCCATGGACCGGCACTTGACTGCAGCTGGAGCTGGAGCAGAGGTGTGTCCCACGGACCACTCCTGCAGGGCACCCACAACTAGAACAACAGAGAGCACAGGCAGGCGGTGCCAGCAGGAAGCCACAACCAGACTGCTGGGAGTTAGGCCTGTTAATCACAAAGCTGTCCTCCCCAATCATTGCTCCACCCAAAACACACAGCTAATTGCCTTCATAGTAATGTTTGCCGCCTGTTTCCTTCTTCTTAGGCTTGGCCTATGGAGACATCATTTCCTACGTTTCTACACTTCTTTCACATTTGAAAAAATTTCAACTATCTGAAAAAGTAATAAATGGGGAAAAAAATTCAACAGATCTTTCAACAGAGCTTGAACTAGCCAAGCTTTGTTCCTTTTGTCCAGCATCACATGCAGAGTGTTCCTTTCCAGAGGCAACAAAAGTGAAAAGTTTTCTTTCTCTCCTCCCAATTCAGGCTTTAGCAGTGCTGCTATTCTAACACAATGTCACAACTACGGGCATTACAGATTAAGCCACAGGCTTGTTTTGCAAACGCCCATGTTGTTTTTTGGCTATTAAACACCACATGAATAAGGAACTGACTAACAAACATCATAACCTTAGTTACAGGAAGAAAGGAGGAAATCAGCACAGGGCTATCTCTCTGTCTCACCTCTGGGGAAAACCCCTCCTCCCTGTTGCCAGGGGCCACTTCAGTGCTGCACTCAGAGCCAAGGGGACACCTTAGAGACACCCTCAGTTCCAGCTGTCTTAGGGCAATGCAGTGGTTTCTGCGGGTGTCAAAGCCTTTGATCACAGGTTCTCACCTTATGAACCTGAGTTAAACTCTAGCCACGGCAGATTGGTGGTTTTTACAGCACTTTTGTTCATTGTGAATCTTCAAATTCACTTTTTCCTGTTGAATGCATACAGCACAAGGAATAGGTGAGAAAAAGGCCGACTCTTAGCAGCAGTTCAGCATCACAGAAATTTAATTGTGACAGGAAACTTTACAGCAAGTCACTCATAAGTCACTTTTGCAAGAACATTTTGCTGCAGAGAAAATTAACACATATAACTTGATACAATTAAAGAATTTCAGGAGGTAATATGCCAGATAGCACAGTGTGAAAAGGCCTTCCTTGCTGTAAAGGACAAAAATATCTTATTCCTTCAGACTCCTTCCTCACCTCATCCCTATGAGATGTGTAGACTGTAACTTGATCAGATAGCAGAACGGTTAGGAGAGCACTGACTACATTTTTATGCAGATTTGCCTGTCCAGCCTAGCTGAAATGAATTCTGATATCTTTTTGACATGAACAAGGTGGGATTTGATAGAATCTAGCACTTATCTGGGTCCCCATTATTAACTCAATCACTTCCCTGTTGCTTCACCATCTCATCTTTCCAGCACTGATACAAATCGGGACAGCAGCCCAGTTCTTTGGATGTCAAACTGGGAAGGAGCACAAAAACTAAGCCCTGATACTTTTTCAGGGGACCCAAGAACCTCAAGGCTCTCTCAAATAGGTAAAGACCATCACAAGGATCACGCTGTAGAATTAAAGGGGAAATGGTCTTTTCACAAAGAATTTTAAAAAGAAACCACAAGAAAATTGTTTTCTCAACCAAACAAAGCTACATCTTTGTGACTCCTGTAAATCAGACTTACTTTTCCCCACTCATCCTTATTAACACTCCCCATTTGAAAATATATATATAATAAATAGGAATGCTTCAAGATGTCTAAGTCTGGGGAGTGTATACAGTGAACCACCACAACAAAAGACCTAGAACTCTCTAAGGGACAGCACAGACCCTTACAGGCTCCAGTCCCTGGTCCACACAAGCAGCCTTGTCAGTAGAACCTGAGAAAGAGTTTAAACAGCTGAGAGGAAAAAAAAGTTCTTATTGGAGGTAATATTTATTCTTATTTCCCATAAATCACTTAGGCCCTCAGTTAAATGTGATTTGTATAAGAAAAGCACTGCATCACTATTTGCTTTGAGATGCATAACTAAACTCCAGGATTTTAACTGATTTTAGCATTAAAAAATATGTTTTATCAAGGCTCAGGAAATATCCATTAAAAGGATGAAATCACATGACTGAAGGAGTGGTTTCAGTCATCTCTGACAGCATTGCAGAAAAAGGAAATTTTTGCTAGATTTATCTATCCTCAGAAACTCCAAAACTTTGATAAAGCTCATTCAAAATGTGATACATACCATTTTTGAATGTAAAATCAAAAGAAATACTGAGGAATAATAACCTTTGTGTTGTCTGCTTAAAATCCCTGGACTACATACAAATCACACCAGTTAGTAAGTTAAAACTACAATAGAGAAATAAATACCTGAATTTCAGACTTTCTTTACATATGAAGTGAACAAAGACTGCAAATAGGGAGGATGTATCTCACCATTTAAAACTAACCCTCTATTTTCAGTCCTGCATAGGAAGGCAGTCTCACACCAGCACACGGCAGGGGCCTCCTGGCACTGGAAATGTGACAACCCAGCCTGTATTAAATGCCACAGTAGCTTTGCTTCAGCTGCAAAACTATTGCCAAAGCACCTCATGGAAAGACCAACGTGTACTACTCACAGCTCTAAAAAAAGAGTGGTGTCACACTGGCATAGTTAAACTGAAGAAATTCTGTACCTAAGAATGATGCACTGATTTAAAACTGGATTATTTATTAGAGTTTTTTTTGCTTCACAGCAGTGCCATTTCTATGGCCAAAGTACACTCCAGGCTTAAACAGTTGCTTGGCTTCTCAGTCTCATAGGATTAGCAATTTTAAATTAAGGAATGGATTGCAAGAAAAAGTAATCTCATGCTTTGATAAGAACTTCTATTTATTTCAAAGGCTTGGAACCTAGAACCATCACTCCATAATCTTATTCAAATGTTGATGTCATCAATGCATTTTAAATCAGCATTTAAATAGGTTAAATAAAGAAAAGAGAAACTGCTGAAGAAAGCCCAGTAAGAATTTCTATTTCTAGATAAAGCTGCTTTAAATGCATAACCAGTCCTGCAAACTGTGTGATGTGATGCACACGACTGAGTTTATAGGTGTTTAGTGAGAGTTTTTGCCACTTAGTGTATCACTGTGAGCAGTCAGCAAAAGAGAATGATATAAATATAGAAGAGTGGGCCTATAACCTCTACTCGTAATTGAAAAACTATATATATATATTGCACAAGTCATACCCAGTAGCATTTGCCCTGAGCTGCAACAATGCTTACTTTCCTTCTAAAAAGTTTCATCTGCGCAAATCAAAAAAGTCCTTTTTAAGTTATCGTAGCTCAAATGAGGATACAGACTCGGCAAGCTTTAGGGAACATTTCCTGTATTTAAACTCTGTCAATTAACAGTGCTGTACCCAAATCCCATCCAAGCTATAACGTGATTTTAAGAAAGCTAAATTGTATCAGTGTGGAAATCTGTAGCAGAAAGCGGAGAAATAAAAATTAGGTCAATCTAATTGAATTGCAGCAGCTTGTCTGAAAAACACCTTTGCTACCCACTTTGAAAAGGCATTAGAGACCACATTAGAGAACTGTTTTCATTTTGAAAATCTTCTTCATTACTGCCTGATTTGCTGAAATGACTTTCAAAATCTGCATCTTTGCTACTTCTGCTTTGCTTAGAGGACGTCTCCTCCTGAGCTTTTATTTGTCTGGAAGACAAAAATAATGCCAATGTTAAAGCTAGAACTTTCAAATGAACGAGGAGAAGCTAGCTTCAGCAGGACTTATGTGCCTTTTAGGTCCGTATGTGAACATTAAATTGTAACAAAAAACTCCTATGTTTCTCACCCAGAGCAGGTGCCCCACCACAGTCTGGTCTCTGCTTGCACAGAAAGCAGGAGGAGAAAAGGGTAGAGCTATTGACTACTTTGGCAATGGGGTTTCCTTGCCTTTGGGTACAGCTTTACACCTCCCACACACAAGTTGGGGAACTTTAGGAAAAGCAGCAAGCCTTGAGTAAGCCTCTTACTGACACTTCACCTTACTGACACCTGCCCCAGTCCTGGCTCTCCAGGACCAAGTGCTCCTGCTGCTCCCATGCAGAGGCCAGAAAGCTGTGAGCCAAACTCCCCTGGACTGCAAACCCCACCCCACAGCTGTGACAGGAGCGTTCAAACTGTGGGTGCAAGTGTTTCATAACAAATAGTAAACCAAATACATGTGTCATTTTTACCAAGGGTTGATTACACTGATTACAGATGTAAGATGAGCTACCTAAATGTATGGCAACTATAGAATAAGGGCCCATCCATTTGTTCCAGCCTTCATCAGTGGAACAGTATCAGTATCATAATTCTGAAGCAAGACAAAACCTGGTTCTATCCTCTCAAGAAAAAATCATTCTCAAAAGGAGGATGCACTCTACCAAAAGCAGGAAGAAGAAGCAGCAGCCACTGCAATTCACTTATCTTTCTAGAGAAATGCACATTATCAGAAACTAAATTTGGTAGTGTAGGACTTTCCACACTCCAACTACAG
>WEKY01063964.1:0-44312 GCA_013390045.1 Picathartes gymnocephalus
TAATCCACTTCTAAATTACCTTTGTCTAAAAATCTGTCTTTAAACACCTTGCGTTGCTTAGTCAACCCAGCACCTAAAGTGGGCCTTATTTTCTTCTACCTCTCCCTAGTTTTCTGGTCCTCTATATCCTTCCACTTATATCAGCTACACTGACTCTAACATCAGCTGGATTGTTAGGGTCATCTTTTTGGTCATTTCTACCAGGGGAAACAGCTCCACTGTTCTTCCCCCCGGTTTCATGGCATATACACATCTTTCCTGATGTTTCCCATTCCTTCGTCTGCCAGGTGTTTTAAGGAAGAGAACTCAACAGGCATGTTTGAAAGAAACCATTCCAGGTGAAGGTATTGGGAAGCCCTGGTACCTGATGAATACAACAGCTCGGTCTGAGATTATGAGGGTTATCAAACAGGGAAGAACAGTAACTTAAATGTATTAACCGCTTCACTACAAACACTGTATGTACAAGAAGATGTAAATGATGATGACAGTAGATTAAACTTGGTTCACAAGCCTTCAAACATATTCAGTATGACATTCTTTTTCATTTATGCAGCTGAGCAAATTTACTTCAGCCAGCAGGTGGGGAGTCCAAGAAAACTGTTCAGACTGTAGAACAAGAAGACATCTGTAAAACTGAGAGAGCTTTGAAGATATGCCAAATTTATTTGGGGGTTTTTGTCTTTCAATAAGGTTAAGGCTATTCAGGAAAAACCCTAAATTACTTCTACTCCTCACACCAAAAATAAACCCTAAATGAAAACAGCATCAGGGACAGTCATGTAAGAACTTTTATGGCCCAATAGATAAGGTGTCACAAAACAGAATAGTATACAAACGAAATATTGAATATTTTACATGTTATGCATTCAAACTACTGTCAGCCAAACATATCTTTGAAAGTGCTGACATGAAATACAGAAGTTTCCATTTCCCAGCAAAAATTACCTATAGATGCTTGTAAATAGCAACATCCAGTTACAGTATGCTTCAGTATTTAACTAGGCTTGGCAGGCAGAAGGAAAAACGAAAATATACTCACAATCTGGCAATCTACTGCATGCTGAATTTTAGAGCATTAGGCCATGTAACCATCTTGTCCTATTTAGGAATTTTTTTTTGTCTAGATTTCTTTGTCCGGGTTCGATAATGTAACTGCAAGCTGATCCAAAATGACAATAAGCTTCATTCCAAGTGCAGTAGGAGAACACAGACACAGATGCTGCTTCACTGCTTGTCCATAAGGAGGATTGTAATGGATCTGTTAGGCTCCTAAAGGAAGAAATCTGCTGCTTGCACCTTTCAGGCAGAATTTGCAAGTATTGCTGATGCCCTATATTTGTACACAAAATAGTAAGGTACATAAATTTCAAGACAGCATATCAAATTCTCAGACAACATAAATGTTCTAAGAGCGAAGCTTAGAAAGACTGGAGTGTATTCAGTGTTCTGGGTAAAAAAACCCCACCAGTTCCTCCTGCACAGCTAAATCGAGAAAGCAAGAGACTCCAGATGTGCTCTGCAATGTTTTATAGGCTTGTAGCAAGAACATTATGTACTGAGTACTAGTCAGGCCCACACTATCCCATTCCTTAACAGTGGGCATGATAGCTCCCTTGCTTAATAAGTAATACGTGGAAAGCAATAAGTGGAAACACTGGGAAGGTGTTTGTTATTTTCCTTCTATTTTCTCTGTCCCTTGCATTACATGAATCTAAATTTTCAATTTAAGATTACTAGAGATTCAGATTCAAATGAACCTAAATGTGCAACTATCTTTTGGCCACATCTAGCTAATTGCTTGGCCTCCTCCTTTTCCTGATAGTCCTTCATCATTAAATCTTTAGTGTCAAGAGAGGGAACTGGAAATTTCAGGCTTCCAGTTCCCTGTTCAAACTTGCTTTTGAATCTCTGAAGGATGCAAGGCGTAAAGCACGTTGGAATTTCTTTGTGAAGCCCTACTGGAAACTGTGTTGTTAGATCTCCTGTGGCCAGTGTGAGGTAGGTGGCTCCAGACCCACAGAGCCATCCAAGAATCCTCTTTCCTAACTAACTGGACACAGTAGACATTGGTGCAGCATCACACAGAGGGCTGTCATATGTTAGTACAGTCTTATCTTTGAGCTTTTTCTCCTTGGATGAGTTCATTTTTTCAATCCTAACATGAATTTGATACGATTTTTGGCCAAAAAACAAGCTTAGTTCTGTGCCAGAAAAGCCCAGGATAAATGTGTCAGAACCTATTTTCATCTGCTTATTTAAGTCTTCCAGAACAACATTTAAGCCCTTCTCCCCATCCAGAACTATGCCTACCTTGAATGCTTTGTTTATTTGTACTCAGGATAGCTAGGCAACAAGGGAACAAGTACCCATGACCTGGAAAATCTGCATTGTATTAAGCTGTCTGTGTCCAACTCTTTCTAATGTCAAGAGATTAAATCAAATGCAAAATCTAGACCAAAGCCATGGGGCTGTGGGTTTCTGATATTATTTTCATCTCTTTTTAAAAGAAATTAATACTGCACCACCCAGCATCACTGACAGAAACAACTATAGCTTTCACTTCTGATCCTAATCCAGCAGACTCTTGGCACACTGAACTCAGATTTGCTTTTTTACCATCAGCTGAAGATGCAGTTTTGATTAATCTTTAGCCCCTCCCCATTAGAGTGCATAGAGGGCAATAAATCGTGACCTCTGAGACACCCAAAATGAGCTCTTGCCAGAGGTGTGTGGTACCTGATGAGCCGTGGCTCTGCAAAGGACTCTGGCATATGACAGAGCCAAGCACAGTGTGAAGTCTGACAGGTTGATTGTAAGGTATATTTGTCTGCCCCTGTATCCCAGTCTGGCAACTGGGAGAACTGGGGAGTACCTTGGAGGGCAGCACAAGCTGCTTGGATGTGTTCATTCAGGTGGAGCCAGATTTATGAGCCCAAGCTCAGGGCTGTGGCTGCAGCCAGCAGAGGCAAGGAGGATGCTGCAGCCAGTTGTGGGAGCAGGATGAAGTGGATATAATAGAGAACAAATCTGGCCAATTTTTTCAAGCATGGCTTGGCCTCAGAACTGCTCGGAATCATTACTGTATATGTTGTTGAACAAGTTAAATTTCTCGTTTTCTTGGACAATGAAACAATATTCCTTCTTTTCTGTACTATAAATTACTGTAAAATACAAATTGAGATATCCTGTTGATATGTGGGTTTTCTTTCTGGTTTTGTTTGGTTTGGTGGTTATGCCTGGTTTCTAACAAAACATAACTTTCAGTGCACATTCATGTCAGCAATGGCCTTATTTGAAACAGCAGTTCTTCTCAAGGTGCCTCGCAGGGTGATGACCCTTAATTCCAGGCATCCCAGCTTTGATTAAAACCACATGAAACAAGTTCATCTTTGTAAGCCTGCACTAGTGGATCGCCTACTTTCCTCAAACACACAAAAAACCTGTATTAAGGCTACCCTAACTCATCTTTATGTTGGTCACCTTTTCTTAAACCTTGTCTGTCTCTCACAGTTTGAGCTCTAAACAATTATCACAATCACAAGCATTCCTCCTGAACGAGGAGCAGAGTCATTTTCATTTTAAATCCAAGAACAAAACCATCGTTTCCTATAAGACAAGACTTCCTGTTCTCTCCTTCTATAGAAGTAAACTGCCTATTATCTTCCCTAGGATTATAAGAAGATGAAATCATGTACTTCAAGTCAGTGGCTGTTCCTGTCCCTCCCAAAAGTAGCTGGCTAGAATGGAGAGGAGAAGGAAAAGAAAGGAACATAGAATGCAAGAGCAAAACCACAAAGCTCTTTGGGGAATTGAAAATTTGAAAAAAGGGAAAAAAACGAGGGAACACACAACTGCCAACACCAGTAACTGCAAAATCCTTCAAGAGGAACTGTGAGGAACTGCTATGGTTTTATTATCCATTTCAAGACAAGATCAACAAATATGATACAGGGCTTTTAAACACAAGCCAAACTATGACCATATTCACATTATCACAGTGACACAGGGCACCTAAACCCAACAAAGACCACCCTTTCTGAATTCTCTTTCCCTGTGAGCAATCACTACCTTCACTGCTGCTGTTTTCTTTTTGCTCAGAGGTCAAAAATCTTGTGAGTTTGGCCCCTTTCTCTCTCAGGCTTTCACAGAGGGTTTATGAAAAGTTGGTAAGATCTTTAAAAATCACAATTTTGTGATTCCCATTTAAATACCCACACCCTTTTCCTTCTTCCTAAAGCAGCTGCTCTGATCATACAGGCCTTGTATCAATTCAAGTTTTTGAAATTGCATTGGAGATGCCTCAATCCAATCAGACACTTGTGGAAATTGATTAATAATGACAGCTTTACTGCTCCTATCCACATAAACATCTTTTTATCCATTCTTCCTCTTCCTGGAGAAAAAAAAAAGGTCCAACCTAGCACTTAAAGAGATAAATAAATCAAGCATTTCTAAAGTGTCAACAGATCCCCAACTCGAACACTGTTCAACACTTTCAAGAGGAATCCAGAGTGAGTATAAAAGATATGAAATAGTGTACGAGTGATCCTCCAGTATGATAATATCTAATTTCTAAAATCTAGTTGCTGTTTCTGGCTTCTAGTTAGCAAACTAATGCCGATTGCTTTCTTTTTGAGAGCACCATACAGTGTTATGTGCTCTTCTGACTTTCACAGTGTATCCATTGCAATAATAAACCATTTCTAAACCAGTGTAGACTAATTTTACAGCACGGAGAGTAAAACCTTGTGCTCTGAATCCATTAAGCACAGCCACAGAAATTATCTTAAACACCTACTCTCAAAAGTTGTAAAACTCTTCTTATAGAGGGAAATGCAGACAGAGGATTCAATTGAAAAAACACCAACCAAAACAGAGACTTTCTGATTTACCTTCTGTCCATAGGTATGTCGATGTTTTCTCAAGGTTGTGAAGTACTAATTACTCCCAAAGCTAAAAGCGAATTTCTCATATAATAAATCTGAAGCATAAAGCAGCCACTTACAATACTTTGTGTAAAATCAGTTGATCCTATAACAGTTCAAATTCTGACTGCAGAAATACTTCTGTTCATTGAATTATGAGACAGGAACCCATTATGAGCCCCAGAAAGCAATTCAGTCTTACTAATTTTCCATCAGAGCTTATAATCTTGCTTAAACATTAAGTTTAGGATTTAAAAAAAATTAAAAAGAACTTTAAAAAGAGAAAAGTAATTTAATACTGTTTTTTAAATTGTGGTTTTACTTTCTGTAGGAAGCAAGTGTTCCTGTGGGGATCACCTGAAGGAATGCCAAATATCCATAATAGACTTCAGCACTGCATTGCATAGAGTAGTGCAAACCTTTTCACAAATAAGCAAGCTCAGAGGAGCTTAGCTCAGTTTCAAATAAGCATAAAACTGCTTTGTTGTTTCTTTGATTTTCATGTGGAACTAAGTGAAACAGAGCAATTTCAATAGAATTTTGCAAGGAGATTTGTATTAGTTAATTTTAATTCAATTACCAAGCATATAAGCTGTTTACATGGACATACCCAGAGAAAGAAAAATTTAAATTTTCACAGCCATGCTTGTGACTTTTAAATGTGAAGCTATAAAAACCACATACTTCAGAGTTTATAATTACATGAAGGACAAGTGTCATCTTTACCTCCCTCTTTTAAACATCTGAAAAAATAAAGCTAATTTATCACAATATTTGATTTCTAAAACATTGGGGTCAGTTATGCTTATAGAACAAGCATCTTTGCATGAGCTATATATAGGGCAATTGTAAAATGTAGAGACAACAAAATATGTGCTTGTAATCTGGAGATACAAATAAGCAACCAACAAAACATGAAGTATTATGCTGTGCCAATGTAATGAGGGAAAAGATTTCTCAAAAAATCTTGGAAGATGTGTCTTCAGATCTCTTGGGACTGAACCTATAACAGATAAACACTGATTCCTATCTACTCTCTCAGCCAGAAGTGGCACGTGACATGCACTAACAACAGTCATAACCCAGCAGAGTGCTCAAGCACATAATTTGTATAAATATACATCATTAATCTACACAAGAGCAATCTGCTTAGGCTCAGATCAATGCTGATACAGGGGGCTGAACCACAGCACAAGGAAGTGTTACACAGTTACAACCTTGCAACGAAACATAAAATTGAACTAACAGAAGTAAAAGTTTCTTTACAAGGATTCAATTGTCACAAAACTGGAGGTTTTCATAAGCCTGCATGACGCTCTACAAATTAATGCTGGTGGTATTTGCTATACAGGTCCAAAGAGAAAATCCTCTCAGCATCTAAAACACATGGATCTTTTCTTTTCTTTTGCAAGAGAATCATAACTTGGGTTCTATCTTGAACCTGCTGAAGTGATTTCAAGTGTCAAACCTCTGTCTGTACTACAGAACAGGACAGAATAGAAAGCACACAGCAGCCTCACACAGGCCATTGGGGAAATGTTGAGTCCCAATGACAACAACAATGGAAAAGGTAGGTTTCTGCAGCTAAAACCTGGAGCCAGACAGGTACAGATGCTTTGTTTCCAGTGCCATGAGTTTAGGTATCCATCCATAGTATTTAGAAATGTAGCTGTGGAAAAATAGTTACGCCAGCAAAATTTTTTGTGTAGACACAGTCCAAACCGAATAAACCAACTGCCTGGAGACTCTGTTCAGAGACCTGGCACTCATCTTCTCCCATCTTCTAGAACACACGTAGACATGATTGTTTTCTTTTCTTGTTTCTAGGAGACTTAGGTTGGATAATTAAAAAAAAGATATCACGTTGAATACGCTAAGAGATGACAAGATATCTTGGGAATGAATGTGTCCACATAAAAGATAAACATAGAAAAAGAGAACAGGGCTGAGTGAAGGAATTTTTAGCAGCAGGTGACCATAGTGTGTAGGTAAAAATATACAATGATAAAATGGTAACTAACCTTAGTCTTGAACAGAGAAAAAAAAAGAGATAAAAAGCCTGAGTCTTGTTAAACTTTAAAAGCGTAATATAGATGTAAAGCATAAAAATTATTGCTTTAATCTTATACACGTATCACTTTCTACAGAGTTCAGGCAGTGCCTTTACATCAAAGAGAGCTGGAATGAAGCCTGGTCTGGCAGCCTGGTGTCTGGCTGAGCCTGAGTTCCCTGTGGATTTATACAAGTGCAACAGCCCAGAGCTGGGCTGGCATGGTCTGGTTGCCAATCATCAGTTTATCTTTTACGGCAGCAGTGATGGAAACTCAAGGGCTGGACTTGAGCAGTAGCTCAGCAGTCCTTTGCACACACGAGTTGTAAAGCACTGCTGAGGATATAAATTCAGACAATCCTTCCAGAGGATCTTGCACCACTGATGTTTCCAGTGCTTAGCACCAGAAGGGCAGTTACAGAGGAAAATGCTCACAGTAAGTGATGCTAACTGCAGTTGGTTTAGCATAGAAAATTGTCAGGATGGAAGCTAACACAAAAGTTTGGAAAGAAGAGTTTATAGTCTCTAAATGGAATGTGAAACTGCTGTATAAGGGGTGGATTCTATTCCACCTGTAGCCATTGCAAGCTCTCCCCCATACTGTATGTCTATTCATATCTGATTTATCTGAAGAGAAAAAAAAATACTAAGAAAAAAATCCCCTAAAACTTCTAGTGAGATAATGAGGACTTTTGTACAGAAAGACTAAAGTTTTCCAACTTGCCTCACTCCAGAAATCATGTGATTTCTGGATTCCCCTGCTTTTAGCTTCAGAACACTACAAGGAACCAGGTTTCCAAACTAACTGGATCCCATTTGTTTATGACATATTTAGGCAACAGTTTCCTGAGGATCTTCTTTCTTTGTTCAATTTCCCATTTCCCTAAACATGGTCCTCAAACTACTGAGATGCATTCAGTACACTTTTCTTACAGAAAGAACACATTTCTTTCATCAGTTTGCACAACTACTTTCATCTTTCTGTGGAGAATTTTAAGGATAGTAAAGAGTAAGTCCCACACTCTCACAGCAGAATATGAGCAATTTTGATTGGAATTAGTATATATTTTTCTAGCCAGCTTTGGAAGAACCAGCACTGAGTCCAGTCCAATTACAAGCAGATTTGTTGGAAGCATTTTCTTTTCAGCAACAGCACTAGTCATCTGAAAATGTGTGTGGGTGTCCATGCACATATATTTTTCTATATTTCATAAAGGACTTCTCCCTGATAGCTTCAAGCTGCAATAAGCAGGCAAAAATGTCAATAAGTATCTTTATCATCATGGTAAATCAGCTATTTGAGATCAGGGAGATCCCAGTGTGTTCCCTGATAAGGGAATTACATAGGATGGGTAGCACTGCTAAGACCATCCACTGTAATTATAGAACATTAAAGTATGTGTTCAATAGTTATATCTGTTTACCCTAAGAACACATCATAAAAGAAGGTATTTGAGGGCAAGATATGGTCTGAGGAAAAAATAACTCACTTTGCCATTAAATAAAACCAACAATCCAAGCTTCTTAAAACAGTCAATAAAGGTCCACCTAAAAGGTGATATCCACAGTCTGTGGAAAAAGGAATAATTGTAAAAATGACCTCTTAAATCTGTCTTATTTTGAGAGTTCAGGATACGAGGAAATTCATATTAGTAACATCCTTTGTAAAAAAAAAAAAAAGAAAAAGAAANAATAAAGGTCCACCTAAAAGGTGATATCCACAGTCTGTGGAAAAAGGAATAATTGTAAAAATGACCTCTTAAATCTGTCTTATTTTGAGAGTTCAGGATACGAGGAAATTCATATTAGTAACATCCTTTTAAAAAAAAAAAAAAAGAAAAAGAAAAGATACAGACCATGAAGCACATGGGATTGCCATGACTCTAAGTTTATATTTTAGGATAATGCTCTCCAAAGACACTGAACATTTCCTTGCTTGGCTTTTTTACAGTAAGTATGCTGTGAGATTTCAGGCTGACCTTTAGCTTTTGGAAATCCCTGAGTCTGTGCTTGCAGAACAAGCCTGCACATTTCAGCTAAACAGAAGAAGGAAAAACAGTGAGGAATGTTTTGTTATGGGATAGACTAATTTCTTTTAAACAAAGGAAACACTGCTGATTCAACAAAATATAGCTAGAGATGTGTTAAGTGGAAAGCAGGAGAAATGTTTGATCTGGCAATCAAAATTTATGTAAGGGGGCATTTTTTCTACAGCTGGTTGACAATGGTTGCCATTACATAGAGGGTAAGTAGAAAGATATTTCTTTTGCCCTGCCTTTTGTTGGGTCTGCATTGCATACAACCTCTAGTGCCTTTTCCAGCTGCATGTCAAATCCAGCATATTATCCTGTATGAGGGAATGGAGTGGGCCATCTCATTTACTTGTTGGGTGCAATCTACTGTGGAGGGGCACATAACATGCAAAAAAACTGTCTGTAGGAGCATCATCATCATCATGGTTGCCAAGCTCCCTGCTGCAACTGCCCTTGCAATTCATCTCTCTCAAGCTGTGCTGTGAGATAGAAAGCGGTAACACAAAGGTGATGCCCTTTGATCATCTCCTTATCTGCAGGGAGATGTGTACCAATGCCCTAATCAATACTTCTATCATCTAAGCTGCTTCTTAGGAAAAAAAAAATCAAACCACAGCTAAAAGTGTTTTTATTAAGAGTGAGCAATCTCAATCGTCTTTTGAGTTCTCAGAAGCCTACTTAAAACATGACTAAAATTAGAATTTTGTCCTTTTAAATTCATTATAACCCAAATAACTTAGGCTAAGACAATACCAGTGGTTTTCAGACCCACGTTTTCCAGTAGACTGCTTTAAGGGACTTTTATACTGGGAAATAAAACTAATGTCTTGTTTGTTCTCATATCTGACCGGGGACAGCAGAGTTCCAAAAGAAATACAAGAGTTATTTGTTTATGTTAAGATAAAGCCCTGATGTAAGATGTCATCTCATTTATGATTTCTCCCATAAATTTAGTACACTCAGAACCAGATGCTTCTAATTCAGAGTGATTAATTGTAAGAAAACTTCTTAATATCTGGGTTTAAGGTTTCTCACTTCATTTCATTTGAGTGTGAAAACAGACAGGAATGAGGTGCAGAGAACAAATATTGTTCCAGAACAAAATGGAATAATTTTTCACTTCACAACTTGCAGTACTTTCAGCTCCTCTAAGCACAATACTTTAGGGTAGTCAAAACTGGTTTGAACTTCTCATATTTCCTTTGGACATTACTGAAATAATTTATAATTAAAAATTACTAGTGCTTTGAATGGAAAAATTGAGTTACAGAAAAATGAGAAGCAGGGGTATAGAAAAGGGAGGTCTGAGGGCCTTAACAATAACAGGAACTTTGAACTCCAGTGCCTTGTGTGTATCTATGTTCAACTTACTTGATGATTTCCTTACCTTCCTCAGCATGAGAATCAGAGCAGATGAACCATTGGAGGGCTGTGTATTCCATAAAGCATAACATGCTTCCAGGTATTCCCTCTTTTTGTAGTGTACCATAAAACAAGGAATAATTCAGAATAATCATCAAGCAAGGGGATTCTCTGATAAAAACAGATTAAAATAGGGTCTTCTGAAGGTGGGATCACTGAATACAAAGTTTCTATAATGCCCAGAGGGAGAGAAGAAATTGCTGAGAAAGGAAATAAAAAAGCAAAAACCAAACCACTGTCAGAAGTAGACAGAAAACAGAATTTCCATTCCACTACTTTTTTCGGGTGTATCTTCAAGTATAGGAAATTTTTATGGATCATGAACTGCTGCAGTCTTTATAATGACAACTGACATAATTAAACTAACTTCTTTTAAATAAGCTTATCATCAAAATAACATTGATTTCTGCTTTCTTGCAAGAGATTTTGAGCAAATATGTTAATAACAAATATCCAGCTGGACTACAACCAAGCATTAAAAGACAAGTGACTGCTGCCTTATAAGAATGTATCTTCTACGTTGCTAAATTTTGTTGTTACATGCTATGCTTCTTCTAAATACATAGATCCTGTTCCCCTTCCCTTAAGGAAAATCTGGAGAACAGATCTAGATGAAGCATAAATCTCTACATTAGTCATAATTAATTGAAGGGAAAGAATTTATCATTTCATGGTCCACACATATCTGTATATACTTGAGGGGCAGTACATAACATTCCCATATTTATTGCTCAGAGCTGAAGCTATAGATTATACATATCCAATGACTCTCTACAAGTCATTGAAAATGAAAATTTCCTGCCATTTTGGTACTTAACAGTCTGAATAGGAAGCCAGCACAGCTGTCGTGACACAGTGCTCAGAGCAAGTCTAGATACAGCAGTTGATCGAGAGGACAGACAGCAGTGCTGAATCAAGTAGTTAATTTCCTTACATTACCCATGCCAGGAACTATTTGGGTTTCTTACACCTCACTGATAAATACAGTAACAAGAAGAGACTTTCCAGAAGTTTTGTGTGTGTGTGCCTGTTCTCTGCTCAATATTTCAGTCTTGAGCTGCTCTTTCAGTGTGTAGGGCCTCTTCAATACAGATGACTTATAATGAAGTATTCTCCAAATGCAAGGTGATGGGGAGGGGTGCAGGGGATTAGGGTGACGTCAAAGCCGTTCCAGATTCTCCATATTAGATATGAACTTGGGTCAGGAAAGAAATGAAGCACTTGTTCATTGAGTCATCCAACCATACTTTGGAAGGTAGTTACACTCCCTACAGCAAAAGGGATCTGAAATCTGTTTTGCCAGACAAGTTCAGATAAAAGGCCTCATAAAGGCACTGGGAGCTACAGGAGTCTTATTTTCCATAACCAGACCTTGTCAGAGTCACCAACAAGTGGAGTAACCTGTTCAAGAGGATTGCAGAATCCTCTCTAGCACAGACTGCAGCTTCCTGCACCTACTCCAGAAGAATGGGAGCGATCATATAATACACTCTCTTCTGTGACTGCTGCACTCTTCTGTGAAATCAATCTGGGCCTTACGGACCTTCAGTTCTGTTCCAAGGTATTCCAGAAAAGAATGCATTTCTTTTCTATTATGCTATTACTTTTCAGACACAGCAGCAAAGTGGCACTGTGTTTTCAAGCATTCATGTTGCAGGCACTCTTTCTCTCAGAAATGTCTCTAAGATGAACCAAGGCTGTCTGGGGCACAATTCAAGACATGTTTGTGTGGGCCTTTTCAGTTACTGTGGCAACCACACATGCAGCCAGGACCTGCAGACAGGGCTCCTGGATGGTTTTCCCCCTTTCCCATAAGATTATTTAGGTGGTTGCTAGCATTGAGCAGGGAGGTATGGGGCTGCTTGAGCCTTGAGAGGTTATTACTCCAGTGATTGGAGCTGAAACACCTCATATCTACCAACCACACTGATGACCTTTTGCAATGGGGCTTTGTCAAAACCTGTCACCATAAATCAGGACTTGTGGCCAGAGTAAAACTTCTCTCAAGAACCACTGACAACAGCTTCTAGCCCAGAGGACTGAATGAGCATAGACAATTCCTGACAGAAGTTTGCTTAAACTCTTCTAAAGTCTTTCAGTGAAGGAGTTTCCAGGACTCCTAACTTAGCAAAATCTTTCACTGTCCTCAAGAATACTGAATATATAAGCTTAAATTTTCTTCACTGCAAAGGTGATTTCTTGCTGTTATAAGCCTACAAACAAGAAACAAAACTTTTACTGCATTCTTTATAATAGTTTCCTGCTGTGAAGAGGTTAAGTCCTCCTTCCCATTGCTTTACTTGTTTTTGTGGGGTTTTCTTTCCCAAAGAAAAAGACTGAATACAGTAAATTCCTCCCCAGCTTCCTCATAGGTCATGCTTTCTAACTCTTTGAGCATAGTTACTGATCTGCTTTGGACCCTTTCCAATTTGCCCACATCTGTCTGAACTCGACAGGGTACTCACAGCGCCAAGTAAAGATGAATAATTACCTCCCATGTTCTGCAGATTGAGCTATCCTATTAATATGGCCCAGGATCATGTTTCCCTCTTTTCCTAAGGAAAAAACCCAACACACAACATAAAACCCTTACCACCTACCTCCTGCCCGAGTCTTCCCTTATTTAGTTTAGAATCAGACTAAGCACCCCCCAGAACCTCTGTAGCTGAACTGGTGTCCACAAGACACTTCTTGATTTATAAATTCCATTTTCCAAGAGAAGTAATTTGTGTTACTTTAACGAATTATAAAAATCCACTTTTTGTCTTGCCAGATCATATTGAATGTGGCTTTTTTACAATGCCAACAATCACACCTTATGGGTTCTCAGTCAATTATATGTATATACTCTTGCTTCAGCGAGGGATTAATGAAAAGAAGTAATAAAAGGGCATCCTTTACATTAGTATATAACACTGTTTGGATGTAGAATGTTACTTTTTTAAAAAAAGAAAAACCAAAACATTTTCCAAAGGATCTAACCCTGCAAAGTCAGACAATAATGATAAATGCCTTCAAAGGCTTGTAAGGAAATTCCTTCCCTGGTGTCTCTGAGTATAACATTAGTAGTTTTCTAATCAAAGATAGAATCTTCTGGCAATTGTGTGGTATGCTTTGTGTAAGGAAATACAGAAACTCACAGGAGACCTGTCATTAATGATAACAGCCAATTTTCAGTCCCATGGGGATACTTTTCTGCCTAGAGAGGTTTGGTGAAAATCCTCATGTTCTCACATCCAATAACACGTGACAAAACAGAGAAGCACAAGAAATGCTCTATCAGAATGGTCTTAGTGAAGACAAAGAAAAAGGATGAAATGTTCCTATCTCAGCTAGATCAAACTTGTGATTCTTACTGTTAATCTGAAGAGATTGTAAAAGTAGATTAAGAAATGTGAAAATGCTACTGAAGAATTTGCAATACTTTGAATGTGCAATACGAATGTGCTCACCTCCATCAGAAATTGTGTCTTTTAATAAAGCTGCTCGAATATTTCACATCAAATTACTCCTCTGTGCAAAACTGAGTTTTAAAGTGCTTTAAAAGCAATGAGCAATGAGTTTAAATGAGGGAAAGTCCCAAGCTTTCTGGGTTTCTTGACTGATTGGGTTTTAGTGGTTTGTGGTTTTTTTAACATCCTCAGCCTAACAGAACAGATCTTAGTGTTCATATTTCACTTCTGTCAAAAAATATTCAGACATGGAAAATTACAAAAAAGCCTCCCACTACTGTAGCAGCAGCTAATATTTTTTGTGTTTGTAGTGCTCCTTTCCCTGAGTCTTAATTTTGACCTTATGCCCTTTTCATTTTCCCTCATCCTTGTTTCTCTATTCCCTTTTACTATATATCAAGATAACAACATATGCAGTGTAGCAAACAGCACTCTGGCCTGCAAGTTACAGTTACGTAGAAAATCATCTTAGTTTGTTGAATTGTGCATGTATTAGGTCTATTAAGTATAAGAAAAAGAAAAGAAAAAGAAAAAAAAAAGAGAAAAAAATCATCATGATACCTATACATGTAATTTCTTGTAATTTACGTTGGGTAGATCCTACAGTGGCCATTTCTGGTAGGGAACGACTAGGAAGTGGGATTGTAAGGAAAGGGAATAGTCATTTTTCTATGATCAGACATTTTCATTTTCCTGACGCGTGGATTTACTGCCCTCTGCTGTTTGAGACAAGCACAGAGCAGTCAGGGAACAGATTAACTTCAGCTGTACCACCACCTGTTTTGGGAAACCGGTAACCAGAAAATAGTCTCACCTGACAGGGAAAATTAAACTTTGCACTGGTAGCAAAGCTTTCCACTAAAATGACACTCAGTTACAGTGAAGGTCTTTGTTATTATCTCATTAAAGCTACACTACATTGCATTGCACAAAGGGCACAACGTGTGTGCGCACCTAAGCAACAGGAGCAAAAAAAAATCAGTAATTATCAAAACAGATCAAATTCCACCACTCTATTTTTCATAACTAATCTAGCTTGTTCAAAGAGAGATTTGGGTCCCCTGGTGCTGATCAACATCTATATAAATCCAGAACTTTATAAAGCAAGAGATAGGAGTTAAATTCCTCAAATATGATTTTAATAGTGTCAGTTATGTTGTTATGTGAATGCTTTATGACAATTCCGTAAAATTTTTATCATCTTTTTTCTGTATTGTAAGAAAGCAAGGATAGTGGGGTAAAGAGCAAAAAAACCATCCCACATTTGCCTGGTGTTCGTTATATACGATGTTTAAATATTCAGTTCTAGTGATAAACATAGTCACATACAACCAGACAATATTTAAAAGTACTCAACAGAAAAATGACTATTTAGCATTTCCCCTCAATCTAATTTCTTTTACCCAGTTTGTTTACTTCTTTCTTGAACACTCAGAACAAGTATCACAGCAAATATGTTTCAAAACAGCTACACAAAAGGACTCCAGGAGTAGTAAGATGTTTACAAATATTTTGAAAATTGGTGGCTTTTCAAATAAATCTTTATCCTTAACTGAATTCAGGCTTGTACAGACACACACACAGTGCAGCTGGTTTTTGTAACATTGTGCATTTTGTGCTGCTGAGTTAACCTTCAGTTAATAAGAGGAGGCCTGAGGAAATCATTGTACAATCATGACTTACAGAGTAATGGTGTTTGTTTACAGCACAATGGTGTTGCTTAATCCCATTTGTCTCCTACAGCAGCATTTCAGTAAGAAGATGCTGCTGCTTTTGTTAAAGAAGTGCTTGGGCTTACTATATCATTTAGAGACTTTTTAACATGCAGAATATGTTACTATCTGGCATGACTGGAGACTACTGTGCCCAGAAAATAGAAGTGTGCTTATCTAGAGGGGCATGAGAGACAGACATTAGAACACAGCTAAAAAAAAAAAAATCGTAGATTCAGTTTATACTGGCATCAAAAATTTGACGTAAAAAAAGAGGTTGCAAAAGAAATAGAAATAGAAATATAAACCAATTTAAATGATCAAATATGTATCCTTGTACTAACCATTTCAGATGATCAATCGATGATGATTACAATTTCAGATGTGAAATCCTGTGTCCCTGGTTTTCAGGATTTTCAAGTTTTTTTCTTTGACATACCCAGCCAATGTAGTGGGAAAAGCTCAAGTGATACAGGATTATATACCTTGCTGTAATCAAACAAAAAAGAGATCTTGCCCCAGTTCATACTTCTCTTTCTCAGGTCCAAATGTGAACCTTGGAGCTTATAGTCCTTTATTATCACCTTGGAATAGGCCTTTGTATACTAACATATTTGTATTTACATTCTACAAATGGAAATGCTACGTAATAGATTTATGTCATTATTAAAAATGTAGTGTTGATCAAATGGAAGCATTTAGTTATTTAGCAGTTATCAGTTCTGATCTCCCTTTAGGCAGAAGCTAACAAAATAAAAACAAATTCAAGTGCAGAACAGTATCTTACAAGTGGAGCACGAAAATATCAGTGGACATCACACTGAAGACGTTAATGGAGAATACATTAAGTAAGACAAATGGCTGACCAGATGTATAACGTTAAGAAATAGCTTGTCAATATCAGAAAATTGCTACGTTTGTTATTAAAAGCGAGAAGGAAAAAGTTTATCGCCACCTGAATGCACAGCAAGCAAAAGCCAGAATTAACTACTAAACTCTCAGCCAGTTGCTTGTTTGGGAAACAGTGTGGGGATTTGTTTAATCCCAGAAGGAAACTGTCCAGGAACTGTGGAAAGACAGTCCAGGATTCCTGCCTGGAGACAGCTGTCAACGGGATCGAGGGAGGAACGCGCCTTTGCGGCAGGGCTAGCCGGCACAGCGGAGACATTTGTGAGGGAAGAGGGGATGGCCATGGGGATTCCTCGGGGGCTTCCTCAGGGGAAGGGCAGAGGCACCTCAGAGGGAAGAGGGAAAAGACAATTCCGACTCCTGCGACGGGTGGGGGGGCTGCTTTGCATGGAGCCGCTCCAGGAGTGACTGTGACAATACGAAAGGCCTCCACATTCCTCGGGTTTTTCAGGAATATTACCTTGCAATTCCCGCAATTCCCTGACAGCGCGTTGGCCCTCAGCGCTCGCCGCCAGGGGGCAGTGCGAGACCGCGAAAAAGAGCGGGAAGCGGAGCCCGCTCCCCCCGGCCCATCGTTCATCCCTCAGCTCGCTCCCTCAGGCGCAGCCCTAAACTCCGGCACCAACAGCGCCAGCTGGGCCAGCCAAGTGATCCGTCCCTGCCCTATACTCACCCTGCTGTGAGTAATTAAAGCAGATTTCACCAAGAACTCTGCAAAGGTGTGTCCCAACATACTTGAACTGCTTCTCATACTGGTAATAATAAGCCAGGATCTGTATGTTGTGTGTTTCTAAATCCACATCTAAATGCCAGTAGTTTATTTCTTTTGAACAACAAATGTCAAAGTAGACAGTGTTATTTCTCCAGCTGTTCCTGGCTCGGTGCACTGGGTGGATGAAGGAATTTCCCTTGTTCAAGCTGTTCAGCCATTGCTGCCTGTGCTTCAGCTTTGCCACCAGCTAGTCTGCCCTGTCTTACCCTCTGCACAACCTGAGACCACTGTCTTTCCTTATGTTATTGGAATGCACACATTACTTCCAGCTGCTGTGGTTTTTTTCACCCCTCATTCAGTGTAGCTGTTCCCAGTTTTATTCACCTGAAGCCAAAGAGGTTATGTCACAGCTAGCCAGACAACATAAAAACAGAAGTAGAAACCGCAGGCAAGTTAAGACCAGTGTTATTTCAGTCCCATCTCCAATTCAGAATTCACCACAGAAGCTGTGTCAGACTACAGCACAAGTGGACACAGTGTCCTTAATTTAATTCTGTTACCTCCTCTAGACCTTACTCAAGCGAAACCAAATTGGCCCCAGCTGCTGCTAACATTGGCAACAGTGGCTACAACCAGTGTCACCTGGGCTGCATCAGAAAGTCCAACCAGACCAGAAACCAACAGCTCCTCTCCAAACTGCAGGAGAAATCACATTGAGAAAGTTAATTGAGAACACAGTTTCATCCAATTCTGTATAGAACCTTTTTCCTATCTATTAATACAAACCCAGAGATTAAGGGTAACGGAGTAAGGCGTTTCCTGGATGATTCTATGTGACCAAAAAAGAGGCTTCAGAAGAAGGTTCCCCAGCGAAGCCAGAACTTCAGATCATCTTCTATTTTCCTGCCATTAACTGTGACTACTATTCTGAGCCCACCTGACCACTATCTCAGATGGCTTCACTGCAGCATCCACTCAGTTTAGGTGCACTTTGTACTCAGGACAACTAATAAACCTGTAAAGGCTGAGTCCGTAACATCAAGCTTTACTTAGTTTACCCATGAAGGAAATGATGGTTATTTGTGGGTTTTCCCTAGTGTTGTCACAAGTTAGCCCAGCAAGTTGTCTTCTGGCACGAAACGCTGCTTGGAACTATCTCTTCCTTCTTGCATCATTGCTTCAGATCAAGAGCCTTGTCTGACATTTTTAATGGTGAAAGCACTTGTTTCAAGAAGTTGAGAGAAATTAGAATATTGAAAAACAAATATTGAATCTTCAGTTTTCATCTCAGTTCCTTCTCACCCACAAAAGACAACCAAGTGAGAGTATCTTTGTGTTTTCCACTTTTACACAGAATTTTTCTTCCCAATTGAGTAACAAATACTCTTATCTATAATAAAAAAGTAATGGTCACCCCAGCACAGCCTTATATAGTTCTTTGAGTAGAATCTCTCTCTAAAAATAGAAATCTCTTTGACATTGAAGCTCCAGGCAGCAAGGAAACTGTTGCATTTCAAGCTGAAGCTTTTGGAAAGCACGCTCTGTATTTTCTTTATGAGTGTCCCACAAATGTCCAAAATGCACAACCTGTCCTGTTGTGAACTTTGAGCAAACAAGATTTTGTTTGCAGCCAGTGCTGTTGCAGCAATTCCTTCTTAGAAACAAGCAATAAAAAAAGATGCAGCACTGGCAAAAGGTGCTGGATTTACAGCTCTGCAAAAATAACTCTTTCTTTCCCCTCCCCACACCCCGACACAACTGCCAGCTTTTCCCAGACTGCCTGACTGGGCATGATATCCTGAGTTAAGCCCCACACTTGCACTGAGGACAACAGGATAGACGAAAACAAGCAAACAGAAATCTCACACATCAGGGTAGCAGTTTTTCCAGTTCTCAGGCAGACATTCCTCTTGGGAATACACAGAAAGGAAAGAGCAGGGGGAACACAGATCCTCTCCAGCCAGCTTTTGAAGATGTTGTCAACTTGCTCTTACTAAAGTCAGGCACAAAACAAGGCAACTCTGCCAACATGTTGGAATTGGAGACTGTAAGAATAGGAGATCTAATTCCTGGGAGCACTAAGTCCAGGAGCATTAAACAGAGCTCAGCACCTCTGTGTCAGAGGTCTCAAACACAAATGTGCAAGGGCAGCAACCACAGTTGGACTATAGATGAGGGAGCCAGAAGTCTGGCTCAGAGTCCACACTTACTATCGGAGTAAACCAGCATTTCCTCAGTGACTGACTCCTATCCATTTGCCATGCCAAAACAGTTCTTCTTCCAGCACTGTAATATTCCTCTGGCAGCATATTTAACATGAATTCGAAAGTGCTGATATTTCCAAATTATTAAATGTGAGTACTGATCTTAAAATCTGAATGAGGAGATGGGGATTTGATTCTAGGCTATCTTGGGAGAGATTCAGTATTCATTCAGGCTTTAGTTCCAGGGCAGGTCTCATGCTCTATTTGTAAGATACTTCAGTTTTAGCTTGGTTAGTCCCACACTGGAATTCTGACACATGACTTACACAAAATTTTATTTAAGAGGTGAAGGGTAGATCATGAATACTAATCTCTGTCAATTTTATTAAAGCTGCAGAAATTGTCACATGTGTTCAAAGGTTGTCTTCATAAGAAAGGATTAAGGGGGTGACAAAATGATTTTTCAGTAGAGATACTTATTCCTATTTATAATTACCTTTGGTTAAAGCCACTTCAGAATAAGCCACTGAAAAAGAAAGATGAATTCTTGTGATGGTTTGCATCAATCCATCTATGGCAATTTTAGAGCTTGATAAAATGATAAAATTAAAATCAGGCAAATTTTGGACATATTCTTTAAAAATTAGGTCTCAGATAAAGAAATCTTCATGGCAGATTACGGGCTGTAATTTTTTGGTTACAAGCACAGGTTAAAAAACTTGCTCATTGTTGTTGCCCCGGCAGGTGAGAAAGCCCACAGAGGGAATACTTTTGTCTCTTAATCCCCTGGAGGTTTTGGAAACATCTCTTAGGAGCCTCCAGCCACCATTTTCCCCATCATGAGGCCTTCCAGCACAAGCACAGGAACCACTACTCCTCTTCTGGGAGGAGAAGTAGATCACTGACCTCCCCTGCCCTGGCAGGCTTGGATATCCTTGCTGTGCGTCTACCCTCGGAGCCATCATTGCTCCTTTCCTGGCCAGCTTTATTTGAGTCACCAGGGAGAGGTGAGGCTGATGAACATCCAAATTTCCTGATGAGTCACAAAACAGGAGCTGCCCAGGACAGCAGCCAGGCAACACTGGAAGGCCTTTACATGAACCTACGTGTTAGCACTCACAAAACCTTCACCAGCTTTGGCAGAGCATTTCCTCCTAAACACCAGCGTGGGTTGGCCTGAGACTGCCTCAGTTTTAAAAGGTTTCAAAACATTATACCCTAAGCATGAGGGATGCTAAGGAAATTAAAAGACTGATAATTGATTCCACATGCTTTCTTTGTCTGTTTGTTTAAATTGTGAGCCTTGGGAGACTTGTCTGAAACTCTATTTCATGGCTAAGCTGCTAGTCAATATGAATTTGTCCACTATCTAAGATATGAAGATTTGAGCAATTAGAGAAAGGTCAAGGAAAAGTGAAAATTCAGTGAAACAGGCAGTTTTGAAATTTGTCAGGAAGAGCTTTCCTGGAAAGTAGGGAAGCTTGAATCTAGCTGACTGATTTTAGAGAAGTGAAAGGAATAGATATAGTTCAAGAAAGAGCAACATGGCGGAGTTTCATGTGAAACCCAGGTAAATAAATCTAGCAGCTTTCACAGAGGACTATTTTCTTCAGACGAATCCTAAGTTCTATTTAGTTGAACAGTCCATCTAAAGATGACCACAAGCACTGGGAGCTGGAAAACAGCCCCTGTATAGAGCTCTCAGCTGAGTTTGGGCCACTGTTTGATTCATATGTCACCAGTGACTTGGAACGCCGTGCTTTCCTCTGGAGATTATTCAGCACTGGGCACTGTGCACTGTGCACAGTAATTGTTTAATGTACATTATCTAGATGCTGCGTTTACCAGATGTTCACGTTATTTAGTTTCTTTGAACAATGTCTCTCATTTGTGCTAATACAGCCACCAAAGCCCCCCTACCCTGTAATCTGAGATCTGGCCCAGTTGTGCTGAGCTTTGTACACACAGAAAGCTCCCACAATAAACACAGTGCCACTGCTTTCTCCACTGGGAGTGAGGCAAAGCTTCCAGTTACCTCTGCATGATCCTGCTGGTGTTGACTGAATTGCTGCCTCAGCAGTGAGGCAAGTAGCAAGAAATACATCACTTGGCACACATTTCAGGATAACCTTGACATCATTGACAGTGATAGCTACAGCCCTCACTGAAACAGAAACCTGTAAGACGGCATTTGTTCCTTCTTGCTGCCTTTGCTATTCCTTTCAGGAGGATGATCATATGCCATGCTCATGTATTTGCAAGCTCATGACATAATGTTAAGGGATTGTAATAAACAATACCATTTCGGGGAATGGACTGGGGAGACTGAACATTTTAACTGTCACTTGAGTAGTTTTGCTTTAAGGATTAAATGTGTTGTTTCAAATTCAGATTTGTAACGAGAACCCTCCTGTCTTTCCTTCTCTGCCTGTTCCTCATCCCCCCTGCATCAAGAGAATTTGGGCAGGTGACAAATGGAGTGAAAATGAGACAGAGGAGCCACACAGAACAGAGTAATTGATACGGGATATGAAGTTAGGAATGAGTGGATTTGACAAAGTGCACACCAGTGAACCAAGTGGCTCATTTGCCTGCCAGCAGGATGGTTTTACAGCCTGTGTGTCATTAAGAAGCCAGTCATCCCCCCTACTTCTACCAGCCCAAAAAACCCTCATGCCCCTCGTGTCCTCCCCCAAACGTTGCTTAATCTGAAAGGCAGGTCACAAGTCAAAGCATCAAATTACACAAACATGCATTGGACTAAACTGGGGAAAGTACAAAGGCCTCTAGCAAACTAATTTCTTTTTTTTCCTTTTTTTAAGAAACAGAAGGGTTTAGTTACTTCTCAGGTATCTTTGCTGTTTTCTCCCAGCAGTCACAAGTGTAGGCTAGAAATTTTCTCTTTGTAACAGTGTATATAAATTATATATATACCATCATTCTCTTAGCACCACTAGCAGGTTAAGTACTTCCAGGTGGTAAGTTTTGCTTTTTACCTTTCATTTACCTGTGTTTTAACTGCAATTTTGGTATAAGAAAGGTGCCCCTTTTTCTACTGGAAACACCCAGTGCATGGTCGTGGGACCGTACAAATACTGCGAGCATGTTGCAGCTCCTTTACTCATCAGTGACAAGAGCTCAGCCCCAGATTAGCCAGTGGATATACTTATCACAAGAACTGTCTATTGGAGCACTTCACATGGTGCCTCCAATTGTTCAGTAGCAGATAATAAAGACATTTTAAACCTCTATTTATTCTCCCTTAACCTTATCATGACAGAAATTCTAATCTCCAGGACATAATGTATACTGCAGTTAAAGACTTTTGATTCTACCTTTATACTAAAGCACTCAGTAAAGGTGCATTAGTTTCTCAATCCTAAAGAAGCATTGACAATTCATTATCTCTCTGCATGGGGAGCAGTGGGAAGGAAGAAATGAAAATGTAGCTACATGTAGTCTTCATGGAGAGATCAAAGTAGGTTAGGATTTAAAAATAAGGCAGGAAGCATACAGCCAGTCACTGCTCAAGCAGTAGAAGAAGAAAAGGAGAATGGAAATAGAGCAGACAATGCACAGATACCCAACTGAAAAGCAATGGCATAATTTCTCTCCTTGTCATATGTTTCCCCATGGCAAAAATTCACTGTAAAAAGGTAAATCAGCACAACATTTTAGTTTTGACACATCAACTACATGTATGCAATAGTACACCCCAAGAAAGGCTATGCACTAGATCTGTTGTACAAAATGAATAGCAGACTTTAAGTGCTGTACACCCAAGCTCAGTGTTGGGAAATCTGCTGTGTCGCCAGCATACCAGATCAATATTTCAGAGGTCATTATCTCATCCCTTCTTCAGCTGCTAACTTTGGATTTCTGCCAGAGAAAGGCAGCCACCAGTAAGATGATACACCAGTACATTAGGCAAGGCTTTTGGGAATTTGAGCAGGCTTTTCTTTTCACTAAGCTCAGTCTGCTCTCTGGGTCCAAATGGCACAAGTGCTCTGTCAATATCTAGATGGCCAAACAGGTTCTGTAACCCTCCCACAACAGAATGTGCAAGAAGTTCTACCAAACTGCATTTGTCAAATAGACACTGAAGAGAACTGAACCTTTATGGAAGTACTTCTGACATTGTGGGAAGGAGGAGACAAGAGTCACTGAACTAATCCAGAATCAAGAAGAGTGATTTCACACATACAGTACAGCAGAAGAACTGGAGACAGAGTTAAGACAGAAATAAACCAGTAACTACCTGGTACCATCTCCCCTCTGCAAGGATGTCCCATGAACTTTTACATAAGCAAACCATGGTGAAAGTTCTGCTTCAGCTGTGAGTTGCTAAGTAAAGCCAGAACATTTGCAGTGGGATCAATGGATTTGAAAGTCAAAAAGTACCTTTGGTTTAGGTGGCTGGGCATCCTAGATCTCCTATTTGCCATAAGCTACTCTAATATTACAGCAGTGTTCCATTTTTCCAGTGATGATCGTAATGATAATCACCGGCAGCACTCCCATGCATGCAAAGAGTGATATCCTACCTCCCCTTCTGCAAAGACTTTTTGAACATTTAGTAATAAAACTATGTCTGGACATACCATTTTCTCCTTTGATGTCTTTAATGTTATTTTGTCTCATACCCCATTGAGAAAGATAATTGCCTTTACAGAGAGACATGAAAGTAGATGTCTCTAGGAGGTTTCCCTTAAGACCAGAAGGAGAAAGGGGTGGGCTGAACTGCCCAATTACCAATATCATTATCCTGGTACTGGGAAGAATTTGGTGGGAGGAAATATTCTGTGCTTACCTTACAAGCCAAAGATACTTAATTATTCAAAGCTTCCTCTCAGGAAAACCATTTGGGAGATAACTTAGAAGCATCTTTGTTTGACTCAGTTAATGAACAGGCATTTGCATTGTCTCACTAGTCTAGCTGTGTAAATCCCACATACAATCCCCAAAGGAGGGAACACAGAGACTTCAAGGTAAAATATAGAAAACTATTTTATATTCATATTAGCTCTATTCATACTATCTGTATTTATAGTAGCTAAAGTCACAGCACTTGAGCTTCAGCTCTGGTATAAGGCTCCTCATTGCATCCCCATATATCCAGAGGAGCTAGGGAGGGGTTGGATCTCACAATCCCAGTGAATTTGCCCTGTCTGAAGCTTTTACATTGTGGCTTTTACCCTGACTGATTCTGAAGAACGTGGCTTATCTGGTAGAGAAATTCAGTCCAGAGAGGATGAGAACTGAAATCAGCTTGACGCAAAGTCTCCTCCAGGCAGCACAGATGCAAATAGCTCAAGCCACATCATGCACAGACTCATGCTCAGGTATGGGCATGGCTAATGAAAGCAGACTAAAATTTGGTATTCCAGCCCTAAAGAGGCCCTTTATAAGAGTAAAATGCATGCAGCCATCATGGAGTCTGTATAGAGGATACATCCACACAGGTAAGTCATCCCACTCCAGGTCCAGTCAATGACACCGTTATCTCAAGAGCATTTCACCCATCTTGTTCATAATGCAATCCCTAAGCTTGAGCCCTGTCCTGCCAAAAATGCCTTCAGCTTAGACCAGAACCTGGTATTTCCGATGAATTTATGTGGATGTGAAGCTCAGATAGGAGTCCTAGACAAGAATATTTCCTAATTATATGGCTTTTAAAACCTCTCAAGGAATTCTTCAAGTACACTACCATTACTCAGTTAAATCTGCAAGTGGCTCAGATTCCCTTCCTGAATACCTGATAACTCCTTCCTCTCTGCTCATCACTATCTGTCTACTGACAGCTACTTTCCCTTTATATATATATTAAAAGAGAAAAATTAGAACACAAAAGTCTTCCAGTTTTCCTCATGTATGGTCACTTTTTCCCTTGAGGCTCATTATTTACACAGCCCACACTACAACATGTGATGGCAGTGCTTGGGAATGGGGAAGAAAGTGTTAAGGTGAAATACATTTGGATGTTCTCATTGTAAATCTGACTTAACCCCCGCCCCCCCAAGAAACTATGGATAAAACAAGGGTATGTGAGCTTGACCCTAAATCATCTCTTCTGATTTAGCAACAGCAGTGTTTACCAGCCTGGAGTCTCTGAGCTATTTAAAGGATCTAAAGAGATCCCTAAAAAGCCCAAACACATTAGGAGGTAGACTTAACTTACTGTACAGCCCTTCATATCTCAACCCCAAAAAACTCACTATCTGAAGGCTACTTTTCTGTCTCAAGGACTCCTGCATGCACAACCATTGCCAAACAAGGCTCTAGAGCCTTATTTATGAACAGTGGCTGCATTAATTTGATTTGTGACTTCATTTTAATTCCCTAAATTCATACAAGTCAAACTACTAATACACTAACATTTCTCCCTCCAAGAGCTTTTGCTTCTGATAGCAAAGCACTGTACATTGTTCATGTTATTAGAGTGACCAATAACTTTTAAATATATTTAGATACATTTACCAGCCACTGCCTTTCCTATAGAGTTTATAATAGAAAAGATGAAGTGCCTTTTTTGGTGGGTGTTGGGATTTTTTTAAAATACTGTCTACAGGAAACACTGATCTTCGATCCATGATCCTGAACTTCATGACTAGCACTTAGCTAATCAATTAATGAGGAAAAAAACTTCTTGAAAGTATAAGCTAATGTCTGATAAAATTAAACTAAGTAGTGAATACATTAATTTTTTTATGCTGGCCTTAAACATATTGGAGAAAAACACATTAGCCAGATAAATTTGTTGCAGCAATTAACAGGCAGGCCTTTGATTGTTGTAATACTAATTCGTACTTAGCTAAGTGGCAATGCTGAGTTCCACCACACTTTGTGTACTTTCACATGTAGTACCATCTGTCACTTTGTCAGCAAGCAGAATACAACTTCCTTTAATTACTTAGATTTTGGATCACTTCATCACTTCTCCTGTCTTTTCAATCACTTTGAATCAACAACTCTTTTATGGCCAGGACTAGGCCATATTCAAGTCAGTTGACTTTATTGTTATTTCTGACACATAACCCATTTAACTTGGATTTTTAACTTAATTATACTTTGTGTCAAAGTTAAGGTATCTCACCATATCCAAAAAAATAGATTTAGAAACATCAGAACAGTATTCAGGGTGTTAAATATTGGAAGTTTAAGTTGCTTCTTTTCGGGAAAATACTACTTATGAAAGGAGTGCATAAAGACTTGCTGCTTTAATATTAGTACAAACAACAAAAGAACAAGCAGTGTCTCTCCAGCCCTACTTTCCTGCATACTGACCCCTGTTTCCTCCACTTCTTTACCATTTCATGTCTCTGGCAATACAACAGAACAATTTTTAAAAATTCAACACCAGGCACATTTAAACAATGTCACTCTATTAGTTAATAGTTCTACAGAGTAAGGGTACTATCCCAAGATTTAGGTTAATGATTATTTTTAAAAAGCTATTTAACAGAAATTTCTTAATCACATTTCTGCATTACTGATAATAACAAGACATCAAAGGGCACAGTTTTCTACTGTAGTAAAAATTACTGCTTCAAAAGCTGGCTTGTTGTTGGGTCTGAGAAGGTAACATTAACCTGGGGAATCATTATTTAGTAAGGGCATAACAGTAGTCAAATGACATGTCCTTTGTTATTGATGTTTAATCACCAGTTTAAAAGAAAACGCAAAGTCACTGCTGGTAAAGTTTGCAGTTGACATAACTAAAGTAGTAAACAATAATGAGGATGGACAACTGATCTACAGAAGTCCCTTGCCTGGTAAGCCTGGCTATTTTGGGCAGCATTTCATCACAGCAGAACACAGGGCCAGCCACCAAAGACCCAAACCTAACACTGAGGGCACACATGTAAATAAGGTTCACAGGAACAAGCTTCGGGCCTGGAGGGCCAAGAACAGCTCAGATGAGGCTTCAGGAATCAGCCAGGATATTCAACTGAATAGGCTCTTCCTGAAGGAACCCCTCAATGAAAGAAACTACTCTCTCTGTATGAGCAAGGGGCCTGAAATAGCAGGGAAGGATATGTCAGCTACATCCACTGGCAATATTTCCTGTTCTGCTGTATAAAAGCTGCTGGCTAACTGAAAAAGGATCAGTGAATAGTTCTGAAAATAACTCTTGCTTTAAATTCAGAATTTTACTGTGCAAATAGATGTATATTTTAAAGCTACATAAGCCTTATTTTATTACATAAAATTTTAGGCTGAATGGATTGTGCGTATGCTCATATTGCTCATTTCCTCAGATTGGTTGCTCAGCCAGGCTATACCTGATGCACAGCACTTAGACACATGTCCCAGATAAAGGTTTCTACTCCTAGCCCCAGAATAAACTAAACTCCAGGAAAAGATTAAGATACACATCATCCTTCTCAAAAATCAATGGTAAAAGTGAGATGATGAAACATCCTAATAATTCTTTGTTGTGCAATTAGAGAACCTGGACTGCAGAGTGTCCTTAAGTCCATTTGCCTTACTTTAAACTACAACTCATTGACCTTGTTGCCAGGTTCAACATACCTCAACTCTGATCTGCTTATTATAGGGCTTAGACATGCACCCAAAATCATCAGCTGGTCAGCTGAGCCCCAGTTGTTGTCTGTGCATCCACTTGCAGTCACAACAAGTGACAGCTGCATCTACAGCTTTTTAGCTTCATCAGGATAACATTTTTTGAAGTAAATTTGTCTGTTATTCCTGATTTACCACATGTTGTTTCATAGCATGGAACAGTTCAGGGTTGTAACTGGAGTGCTTTCAGATGAAATCAAAGGAGATTGAGTTACTTGGGAAGGAGTCTCCAGCTGGCAGAAGGAGACTTGATCTGGTTTAAATTAAAAGCACTGCAGCATACACAGAATGAGGGCTGGGCACTCCCATTCGCTTTCTCTAAAAAATACCCCTTTTCTCCACACTCACACGAGCACAGCCACTGTGTACCCATCCATTTATTCTTTTTTTACTGGTTAAAACACTGATGGGAACTGCCATGTCCTGTGGGTATCCATGGCTACTCCAGCCCCAGCAGCATCCCACAGGCACCACCAAAGCTCCTATCCCTCTTCCCCACATTCCTGTGTCTTTGGGAGGTGATGTCTCACCAGGCCAGTACAGCAGCCAGACCTTGCTCATTCACAGTTTCCACCTGAAGCCTTCACAGACCCTCCTGAGCAGCCTCTGGACAGCCCCCTGACCCTGCTGCCTCTGAACTGGTGCCAGGAGATCCTGGATCCCCTGGGGTGCTCAGATAACAGTGAACACCCAGACTAAGTTCTTCACATAGCAAGATTCTCCTAAGTTGAATATCTCTGTGGATGTGAGGAATTGCTCAGCACTTGACATTTTAATCACCAAAGGGCACTCCTGATAGCAGGAAATTCTGGACACACGAGAAATCTGGGAATAAAAAGAAATTACATACTTCAGGTACAGTGAATAATAAAGAGTCCTGACTGAGGGGGAGCAATAGAGGCAGAAGCAGATGCAAGTGGGGTGGAGCTCTTCAAGGGGCCCAATAGCAGCTGGTATCTTGACATGTTCAGCACTAACAGCACCAGCTCAGTTTTGCCATGTTATACTGGTATTGCATGCATTGAAAAATGAGGAAAATCTCTACAAACATATTTTTCTTGTAGTGAGATTCCATTCAAAATATTTATAGGAAAACTCCCTTTTTCTTCCTAAGGACAACTCCAAGTGCATAGGAGAAACAAGTACCTGAGAAAGCCAGGGCTGCACTATGAAGCAAGAGCAATCACTGGTTTTGTAACCAGTAGATCTCTCCTGCTTTTCAACCAAATATGTGTTGCTTTGAGTTCCCAAGAACTGGATAAAGGTTTCTTACTCTCCCCTGTGTGACCAAGTTGTATTTCTGCTAACAAAGAAAGATTTTGTTTCTCAGTGGGCTCCTCAAAGGCTTTCTGCCAAAACTTCCTTTGAGAGAAAACTATCCACCGAGCACATATTTTACCAGGAAGATTTTTCTTTCCACAAATCTTCTTGGAATTTTGTTGTTGTTGTTCTGGGTGGGTCTTTTTCCCTTATTATTCATTTATTTATATTATTTTTCCTGGAAATCTGTAAAGTTTTGGCTTACATGAATAAATTATTTATTCATTTTTGTGGGTTTCCAGTGAAAACAAATAAACAAAGCCAGAAACAATTGCAGCATGCCTGGCAAAGCAGTCCACATATTGTTAAATAAGTGGGTGTGATGCTGAGACTTAAATAACACAAATGATGGTGGGATATTCTACCCTAGAAGCAACCTGCTATAATTGACCACACAATCTGCCCTTGCCCATTTTCTTCTGGGTGCTCTCTCCTCCCTTTTATTATCCCAACAGAAACACCAAAACAAAAAGCTTAATACTGAGGAGATTTTATATAGACATTGTTCAAATTTGGGAGGCTTTTTTTGCATGAAGTTTCAAATACCTCAGAATTGTGATGTCTCAACAATTCACAAGGCAGAAAAATGGACTGAAAGAACCTTTTAAGAAGTTTGAAAGGAAAATCAATTCTTTTGTCTGTTGTTTTCTTTTTAATGCTACCAAGGAGTCTCTCAAACACTAAATAAAGAAAGAAACAAGTTTTCTTCTTTTCTTCTCACAATCTAGGTGTCACATTATGCTGTTTCAGAGTTCACAGGTTTCTATAATGGCTGCTTACAAATTTTCTGAAAAAGGGTCACTCAAAATTCTTCATGGCATCTACATTAAATATTTATATTCAAGCTTAGGATGTCTTGTAAAATTTTAAAAGCATACTCTCCTATTTCAAAAAAAGACAGTAACTAAACCTCAACCCGAATCCTAGCTCATATATGAAGGAAAACCTTCTAAACATTGTCTAAAGTGTCATTTCTTCCCAAGGCACAAGGATGTTTATGCTCTTGTCTAACTGGAGATAAACAGAGCAGCATACCACTCCATATTTGTAAATGTTAACTCTGCAAGGTAGAAACTGGCTTCTGTATGCACCAGGCTTCTGTTCCTTCACTGCTCCAGGAGCCATAATGTGACATATGGGAATGTGTAAATTGAAACAGCAGAGATGGATATGGTGGCCCTGCCACAGAAAAATACGCACTTTTACTGTTGTGCCCAACATCAACCTGACTCCAAGGAACTTCCTTTCTGAAATGCATCTTAGGTACCAGCCCAGTGGCTTAATAGAAAATCTGGGACAATTCCATGAGGGCAGTTCCACTCTCAAATCTGAAGTATATCAGAAGTAGCTTCCCTAGAGTAAGTAGGGACTAACTCTGCTACTGTGAGTGTGGTAGAAATACTGCTTCTCTAAAAATTTTTGAGAAAACACTATGAGAATTAACAAGGGTAACACACTGAATCAACAACTGGATATGGTATAAGGCCAAAGTACTCACATCAACAGGTAGAAGATTGAGATCAAAGAACCCAAGGCCAGCCCTTTTATGTGTATGGGTCATTCTAAAATAGACTCCTGCGAGAATCCTGGTTAATATAACACACTCTTTGCCAAATATGTACTTTTAAAATAGCAGTCAACTGTACAGCATACCTTGAGTGCTGTTAGAGCTGTCTAGGTTTTGTTATACAAAGACTGTGATAAGTTATAACACACTGCCTGTGGAAAAAGGAGTGAAACTGCAAAAACTGAGCTGCCGAGGATTCTTGAATGAGAACTTAACAGGGGTGGTTACATCCTAACAGGCGTGCCTTAACTTTAATAAATCAGAGCACTTTCTCACATGACTAAACATGGATTTAGGATCTCCAGGGATGCAGATGTTTATAGTTTGGAGACTAAAATTACAGTTGGGCATCTAAGGAAAAAGTGACCAGCATGCTACTCTGCCCAGAGAAGCCTGAATTTACACACTTTTCTTTTACAATCTCAGTGCAGACTTCAGCTCTTAGGAGTCTTCATTTTCAGAGAAACTAATGAGGGGTTTTTTGGATTTCTGCTCAACTGTGATCAATTGATTATTGTCTGTCCCATACTTCCATGTCTCCCAGTTTTAAAAAAATTAGTCCAGCCTGTTTGACATCTAGCTCACAAGTTCAGTAAAGCAGAAGGTTTTGTATTCTTACTGGTCAGAATAGGATTAATCTCAACTGAGACAAGTTATTGGTGTTACCATAAATTTGTTTATGATCAATATTATTGATCCTTTTGCACAAACAAAAAGTATGCTGAGGACATGGTTGCTGCTGTTTCCAAGTGAATATTAATTGTGCAATTTGGAATTTGTTTTTGACTCATTGTAGGTTCGCAGCAAAAGCAAAGCAGCCAAGGCTGGACTGTGTGAGGGGGATGAGGTGGTGTCTATCAATGGCAAGCCTTGTGGAGATCTAACCTATGCTGAAGTCATTGTTCTGATGGAAAGCCTGACTGACGTCCTGCAGATGCTTATCAAGAGGTACAGCAATGCTGAGGATGCTTTGGTGCAATTCAGTGAATCCCCTGGAACATGCTGGCTTTGAATACACTCATTTTGCAGATTTATACTGAGAGGTTCTGATAGTCCTGTTGTTAATGTCTGTAACTCTGCTTGGATGGAAAAGGGAGGGAAGACTGAGAATTTGAGCTGAAGAAATTAATGTATATAATTTGAACAGCAGTGGTCAGGCACAGAATTAATAGTACACTCTCCAAATGTAAGTATTAATACTTTCAAGGTGTCCACTACCATATATGCATGCTGCAGAGCCTTGAGTTCAGTTATTCTCTCCACCCCTTTGAAGCAGTGAAGTGTTGTTATTCCCCACCGATAGGGAAGTGAGGCTTACAAAAAACAAAGGCTGTATAGATGGAGAAACTGTGTTACACAGATATGCCTCGATGATGACATGGCAAATGGTCTTCTTGGGTGGCAAAATGTGTTAGTAGTCAGGAGGAGGAGGAGAGGGTCTGGAAGTCATGAATTCTATTTCTGTAGCTGTTATCACCTCACTAGATGAAGTGGGGGAAGTCACAGCTCTCTGGGTCTCAGTTTCTGCCTTTGGAAAATAGTGAGAGTGAATTTCAGTTTTCTTTGAAAATGCTTTGAATTTCTTAGGGCACAGAAGCTTCATGCAAGCTCGCTGAACATCAGTCTATTCTAATGCCAGCTCTGTAATTGCCACGAGTGCAATAAGTGGAACCTGAGTTCAGAGCCACCTACAATAAAGCACATTCTCCCCTGACAATGAATTCAGATGGGATGAACTCTGAATTGCCTTTCGTGGGGGTACAAAGAGGAAGAAAAGTCTTGAAACTCCCACACGCCTTGTAAGGACTTAAGGCTCGCCCCAGAGCTACTGCACCTCCCTCTCACAGGCAGGACCAGGAAAGGATCAGGATCCTTCATGACAGCTACCAGAGCAGTGTCCCTGGAAAGGCTGAAAACAACCACTTCTCTCTGGCTACCAGGGATGTCTGCAGAGCATGAGAAATTCCTCATGGTTCCTGCAACCTGCACAAAAGAGCTTCCCTCAAGTGCCTCACAGTTCAAAGGGACAATCTGCCTTCAAAACAAGATGCTCTGCAGGAGTGTTCATTTTACTTATAAGAGATAGTTTGCATGGCCTGTCTGTACACGTTGTTTGGGGCTGAGTAATGGATCAGTGTGACAGGATCAGGGGGACAGTGGTAGCTGAGGATTAGAGCTTACCTCCCCCAGAGTACACAGCTCTTTCTTCTGGTTCAGCAGGGGACCAGCTGAGTGCTCCTCATGTCATAGCTGCATTCTTCTGCTTTTAATTCATAACATGGCTATTGGAACTGCACTTGTAAGAATGATATTTGTGGCTGACCAGCTGTCTTCTCTTCAGCCATAGAAATAGCTCCACATACTTTGACTCCTGCCTGTTGCTGTTCCATAACTGATATTTCAGTTGTCTGAAGGCCACAGGATGCTGCAGCTGAAAGGGACTCTCCATTGCCCCTGCTTAATGTATGGTGAACAGCAAGGCATGTCCTGAAAATCAGAACCAAAACAGAGTATTTATACCACATAATTCAGTGTTTCATGGAATGAAACCATGTCTGAAATTTTAAGAAAATTGCACTTGCTCAACCCTCTGAAACTGACTAAAAATATTCTAAAGAAATTCACTGTGAGAATCTTTAAATTTCTTCCCATCAGCTCATCTCCCCCAAATCCCAGGCCCTTCTGGTTGTGTCTTCCCAGGTATGGGAGAATAGACTGAAACACTTCTGTTCCCCTCCCACTTCCTTTGTGGGTACTATCCCTCTCAGCACTACCCCCAGAAGGATTTTTCAGGAAGTGTCTTAGCATCCTTTGAGAGCAATGAGAAGCAAATCCTTCCCCTCCTGAGTCACCATTTGTTAGGAGCCACCTCAAAAAAATACTGGAAATCATGAGGAAAGAATAATTTAAGTGGTATTCCACTTATGATCTTTACATCTAAGTACCTTTTGTTAGCAGGGAAGAATATTTTCTGTTGGTAAGCTCCTGGCTGTCCCTGAACTTTTTGCATGAAGGATGTGATTTTCACAGGCAGTAATTGTTGGCCTAATTCTTCTCTTACAAACCTTACTGGGAGGAAAACTGTGCTTTTAAGTTAGTTTTTAAAATGCTGCTTGGCCTTTGATGTCTACCAGAAGTTTTCTCAATGTCCTGGAAGGCACAGAGTGTTACTGACCAGCAGCAGTGCCCAGAAAACGCTCAGTTTACAGGATGAGAGGAAAGCAACACCCTGCAGGGCGGGCACTCCCAGATGCCGTGTGGGGGAGCATCTCACTGACCTTCCCAGCAACTGCTGAGCAGATGGATCTGAGAAACATGGAGAGAGGGGACAGACACTGAAACGCCAGCCTGCCCTTCTCACATCAGTGTTAGCAGCTCCTGGGCTGCAGCTGAGTCTGGAGAGAACATTTCTAGGGGTAAGAAGGGAGTGCTCAGTGCATGCCGACATGAAACGCACCATGTAGGGAGTAAAACATGAGCCTGTGACAAACCCTGCCGTGCTGACTCTGTGAGTTCTGCTTCCTTCCTGGAATTACACCAGGGCTGTTGTTCCTGCAGTGAGCTGGAAAGGCCTGAAAGAAAACTAATGATTTGACAAAACAGAATCTGAAATGACAGAAAAAGAAACCAAACCCAGTATTCGGCCTTTTGACAGAGGACACACATTTATGTCTATATAGAGTATAGGTATATCCATACCTAGCAAGAGCCTTTTAAGGTGGCAATCTTTCTCTCCAACACACAGACACAATCACTAAGCTACCAATGAAGGGTAACATTTAGCCGGCCCAGCCCCAAGTTGGTATCTTACAAGGAAATGTTTACAGATTTCTGTAATTTATCTGTGCTCGAGAGCAGTACAATTGATCATCCAAATAGCATTATCCCATGGGAACCAGCAACACTCACAAGGAGCTCCCTACATTAAAATCTGTCTGACCTTTACCAAGCCCCATATGTGGTGAAATGGACGCTACACATTTCGTGCTATTTGAGGCAGATCCTGACTGCCATAAGCAGTAAGTTGCATGCCTAAAAAGCGAGTGATATTGACATTTCTTCAGCACACTGACAGATTTATTCCTTTTGCTGTTTCTTCCAACCTTTATTTTTAGGGGGGACCAAAGTTTCAGAATAGCCAGGGCTGCTTTTGATTTCAAAAATCTCTGTAGTACTTCATATTAGTACTTTACTGGGGACACCTACCACTTCCCTCATTTGAAAAAGTGCTTTGCTACCTTCTAGAAAATAGAAACTCTTAATAACATGCTGCAGCCTTGCTGTACAGAGAAGGTTTCTCCTCAAATTAGTAGTAGTCAGTATGGTCCAGAGTATTGAAAGACAGAGCTATAGAGCACAGCAGGTGTCCTAACACCAGTAAATCAGCTTACCTGGGCCAGACGAATTATTTATTTAGAAAAAGGAGATACAGTGACATATATTGTAGGTTTCACAAGTGAAAATAACATTTTCCAGTTAGAAAGAATGTATTTTTAAATAAGTAGGAAATATTGTGTAGGTTCACTACCCTTTGACGCTGGGTCACTGGAAGAGGCCCAGAATATTTTAATTAATCCATGATATACAAGGATGATGACTCTCACAGGAATTCTTTGAATGTGTATTTCAAGTATTCATTTCCCTCCCTCTGATCCTTATCGAGTACTTGTCTATTCCTTAGAGAGTGAATGATTTGGGACAGGAACGACATGTAAGGGTGGTGCCTAAAACAGTTGCAGTAGTGGAAACAGAGCTAAAAATTAACCACTCCTCTGGTGTCATGCAAAGTTAATTTTCTCATGGACATGTGAAATATGAAGAAGCATTGCCTCAAAAGTCTCAGCAGCCTTTCTCTGGAGACCCTATAACAGAAACGTGTCTGTGAAAGCACCCTGATGTTAAGAATGATAAAAGTCTACATTTCAAGTTAGTTGTGGGGTCATAGTTCTACCACTGTCATGTCCCTCTTACTGAACTGCTAAGTTGAAGAAATTTGAATGATACAAAGATGCTTCTATTTAAGACCTCTGCATCCTGGGAAAATTCGTCTATTTAAATGGACATGCTAGAAGGTACCACAATTAATTAGGGTGGGGAAATATTATGCAGAAATTGCTTTTGTAACTCTATTTACAATGACTGTGCTTACAGCAGCTTAATTTCTCGATATGTTTCTGTATGTGCAGATCCTCCAGTGGAATAAATGAAACCTTAAATGCTGAAAGAGAAAATGGGAAGCACGAGAACATAAAAATTGAGGACTATAGGGAGAACACCACACTGCAAATGAACACAGCACAAGAGATACCCCATGGAGATTTATGCATCACAGAGATTTACAGTGGGACTCACCACGGAGCAGCAGTAAGCAACACATACTTCTCTGAAACAAAACAAGAGACCACACAAAGCCATAGAATTCCTCCTAAAGTGATAGGCACCCCCAAAGTGATCGTGACAGACGAGGCTGTTGTTAGAGGGCCGACAGAAGAAAGGCCAGGTGCTGTGGTTGAGCTGCAGTTGTCCCTCTCAAATGACACGCACAAGGCCACCAATGCTCCTGATGTGACTCTCTTGGGGACAGAAAAATGCGCCCCTTCAGGCAGAGGAGCCAGTGCACAACAGGACGGGAGCAGCCCCCTCATCGCCGTTCCCCTGGCTGTGAAGGAGGGCAACATCCAGTGGTCAAACAAAGTAGTCCACTTTTCCAGCAGCAAGGAGGTCAAGAGGATCCAAGGTGCAGCTCCATCTATTCCCAGGGTGGAGGTGATCCTAGACTGCTCAGACAGGGAGAAGGAAGCACCCAGGTCCCAGCCTGAAAGGGGGTGTGTTGATTCTCAAGTAGAAGGAGGGCAGTCAGAAGCACCTCCTTCCCGCCTCTCCTTTGCAGTCTCACCAGAAGGCACAGTGCAGGGAGAAGACAGCAAGCACTCGGAAAAGGATCACAGACCTCTCAGGCACAGGGCAAGGCACGCAAGTGAGTATGTCCCATCTAATCATTTGCACTGCCTGAGGGCATTTTTGTAGCTTTAGATATAATTTCAGGATTTAGAATGTATGAGGAAAACAGAGTTTAGAGTTTTTTCTGCAGTTTTCTAACTTTGCCTCTCTCTTTTTCTTTTAAATGATGTTTCTAATCTTGCTTTATATAATTTTTCAGGGTAACACAATGCTCCTGGTGATGAGCCAAGAGTGTACCCATGCCTTAACTGTGCTGAATAACTTTGCTTAGTAGACTTCCACTTTGAAATTAACTCATGACTTTGTCCAACTAAAAATACTTAGATCTCCAGAAAGGGCTGAACTCTGCTGGTCTTCTAATGCATATTCAGCGGCAATCTGTAAAATATTAAAAAAAAGAGCAAGTTGCCAGCACATGTCTAAGTGAATCCTGTGGATTTCTTCTTTTATAGCAAAAGCTTTGCGTTGTCATTTGCATCATCTAAAACCAAAGCCATGCCACTGCTTTGAAAAGTTAATAAAAAAGTCTAGCAGCAAAGCTTGATGTTGCCTACAGAAGAGATTTTGACAGACACCAGCATGTGTATAACAGTTACATGATCCTTTTGGTTTTGTCAGCCTTCTCTAGACTGTAAAGTGAACATGTTATTTCTCCTGACTCCCAGACCCAGAGGTCAGCTTCAAAATGTGTCCGAGAAGTTTACATGGAAGCAAACTTGCCACTGGAGCCAATATTGATTAACTGGGTGTGGACGTGTATTATTTATTATTTAATCTATTTATTTCTTTGTTGTTTTATTCATCTGGGACCTTTCTATTGGTTGCTTGCTCCTTCCCAACAATGTGAAGAATCCTGTCTGGGGATTTAGTAGCAGTATGTCAAAGGTGCTTGAATGTGTGCAGTGAGATACTGTAGCAACAAACTATTTCATGTGCAGCGTTGGAACTCCTCTGCTAACCCACTGCTAATTCCTCTGGAAGCATATTTTTAGCATGATAACCATTTGTGTCTCATTGGCAAGTGGATTAGGCAGTTACTTATGCATAAGTGTCTGTATGCAACCCATATATTTTGGGCATATTAAATGAAGTATTAAAGAAAAGTGCACATGCTTCACATTTTGGCTGCGAACTCAGAACCAACTCTGGGACTGTGCCTGCATTTCTTAGAGAATAACTTGCAGTGCCAGTCTTAAAAGGCAAAAGTACAAAGAACGAGCTACATTTTATATTTTAAACTCTTCTTTCAAGTAAAACACAGGTCCTGTCCTTTTCCCATGTCAACTATGACAATCTCAATCTCTTCTAAACTAGTGGCAGGTCATTATTCTTAGGAACCACTGATTTAATATGTACATTTCTTTGCATTATTTATTATTATTATTATTATTATCATTATTATTATTATATCTATCTATGCATTAGAAAAAACAAATTGCCAACAACAACAAATGCTCTGTATGCAGCAAATACTATGCATGTTTTCTGCAATAATAGAAGTTATAATGCAGCATTTAAGTCTGAACTAGAGAAGGACTTTTATTATGGATGCTTGATCTCTTTAGCAGAAATTTTCTCTGTAAATATTAATCAGATTGTATTTACCTGAATAGGTAGCACTCTAACACTAAAACGCATAGTTTTGGAAAATACCTTCAGTGACTATTGTAAGCAATTGTATTGTCACAGGACTGAGCCAAGGATCTTGTTATTTGGCTCTCCAACAATAAAATATTACAAATTGCTGGTTTGAGTGCCAAGCTCTTTTCTCTTTTGTAGATTCTTGTGAGGATCATTGGTCCTCCACAGTTGTGCAGTCATCTGGCATAATGGCAAAACTCCAATTGTCTTTAATAGGAGAAGTATCAGACTCCATCTACTGACATGGCTAAAAGGATCATGACTAGAAAACACATGGCATGGCTTTCTTTAATAAGTTTATTTTATTTATGCCAGCAAAAGATAATAAATACTTTACTTTTCTATTTTCTTTTATCAGAGGCATGCTTTTTCCTTGTGACTACTGATTTAGTCAGGAACAGCTTTAAATTCCAGGTTTTTGGAAGGGGGGAGCTATTGAGGCTGTCACTGATGGGATTCAGTGGTAGAGTACAAGGAAGGGAAAGCAGCAGGGACACTGCCTGACCAGCATTGCCCCATGAGGCACGTGCTCCATGTCCCATTATAAGGAAGCAGTCACACTGATGTCCAGTGCATCCATCAGCTTTGCAGCAGCATCTGTCCCTCTTTTACGTGACCTGATGAAAATCAGAAGTTTATGGTTTCAGAAATATTGTAACTGATACTCCAGTGACTACCCTTGAGAAGTTAGTTGTGTGTCCTTAATTCTGTTCTTAAATGTGTACTCACTCTCGCCACATTTCCAAAAGAAATATTCTGTGTGTGTTATATCTTACAGAACTTTGGATTATATTTCAGGCAAGTAAAGCTTATTAAAAGACTGAGCCTGCTTTCATTGAGTACCATGGACAAATTCCCACATTTTCCAAGTGGTTAAAAGTTAATCCTGATATTTGCTGTGTACACCTTTCTGGATGTATACTTGCTTTTAAACAGCTAATACGGAGCAGCATACTGATTTTTGGCAAATTGGCAATTTAAAGGAGTAAAATAAACACCTAAATGGCAGAAGCTGCTACCACTGTCAGATGGAATATGCTCAGTTTCATTTGGTCTCAGATATTAAGCAGTCATAGGCCTGCCTGGCTGGGACTGGCTGCTTTAAGCCTAGGAACTGTAGTCAAATACTTGGAAAATACCAGATCAAAAACTGGATAAATGAGAAATTATCCCCTGCCTGTTGTGCTAGGAATAAAAATTAGGAATGCTGGGAATAAAGACACATGTAGTGTTCCTGTTGAAGTAAGAGAGTCCTAAAGGAAGTTATAGCCTTTGAATTTGCATGGGTGTGCCTCCAAGGATGGTTGGGTATGGAATTTACAACACAGCTGACAGACACTGTGAGAAAAACCTGAGTATAATGGACTTTCCATAGAAAAGAAATGTTTTAATATGGGAAAAGGGGGAGTGGATAAATTCCAGTACAGACAAATGGACTTGCTAATCTCCTTGCAATTCCGTGGGCCGCATGAATTTAATGTGCATTTTGATTCTTTCCACAGGACTCCGACGAAGTGAGAGCCTGTCGGAGAAGCAGGTGAAAGAAGCCAAATCTAAATGTAAAAGTATTGCACTGCTGCTGACAGCAGCTCCCAACCCCAATTCCAAGGGGGTGTTGATGTTCAAGAAGCGCCGCCAAAGGGCGAGGAAATACACTTTAGTCAGCTACGGGACGGGGGAGTTAGAACGTGAGGAGGACGAGGGGGAAGAGGGTGAAGGTGAAGAGGGGGACAAGGAGAACACTTTCGAGGTGAGTTTGCTTGCAACGAGCGAGTCGGAAATAGATGAAGATTTTTTCTCTGACATTGACAAGGACGGTAAGATCGTGACATTTGACTGGGACAGTGGTCTGCTCGAGGTGGAGAAGAAGACAAAAAGTGGAGAGGAGATGCAGACGCTTGCAGAAAACACAGGGAAAGGGGCCCTCATGTTTGCCAAGAGGCGGCAGAGGATGGATCAGATTACGGCAGAGCAAGAGGAGATGAAGGCGAGCACAGTGCAGACAGAGGAGCATAGGGAAACCACCGTGACAGAGAACTTCCAGAAAGTGAGCTCTTCCATCTATCAATCAAAAGAGGAGGAAATGTCAAGGCAGCAGACCTGTGTGACCAAAAGCTACACAGACGTGAGCCAGAATCACAGTAAAGTGGTACAACAAAATGGCTTTGGCTTAGCACCTGGCACAAACCTCTCTTTTCAGTCCTCTGTAGCTCAAAAGGCAACATCTTTGAACAAAACAGCGAAGCCCTTCCCTTCTGGGGTTCAAAACCGAGCAGCTGCACCATTTTCTCCTGTAAGAAATGTCACCAGTCCCCTTTCAGATGCAGCAGCACCACCTCCTTACTGCTCTGTCAGCCCACCAGCTGAGGCTTTCTACAGACCTGTCTCAGCTCCTGTGGCCAGCAAGGTTGCCCCGCCCATGTGGGCAGCTGCCGAGCCCACAGAACACATCGCATCCAGGGATGAAAGGATTGCTGTGCCGGCCAAGAGAACTGGGATACTGCAAGAGGCAAAGAGAAGAAGCACTTCCAAGCCTATGTTCAATTTCAAAGATGCACCCAAAGTAAGTCCTAATCCTGCCCTGTTGTCCCTTGTACACAATGCAGAGGGCAAAAAAGGGACCGGAGCTGGTTTTGAGTCAGGACCTGAAGAAGACTACCTCAGTTTGGGAGCAGAAGCTTGCAATTTCATGCAGACTCAAGCATCTAAACAAAAGGCCCCTCCTCCTGTTGCTCCAAAACCTTCACTCAAGTTGTCTCCTTCTGCTGGTACTCCAGTTTCACCAGTTTGGTCACCTTCAGCTACGGCTTCCAACAAGCCTCCTTCTTTCCCAGCACCAGCCTCACCTCAGACAACTTATCCTCCACCACCCAAATCTCCACAGTATCCTCATTCTCCTGTCCATCCCCCAAGCACTCTCAACCTTGCTGGTCCTTTCAAAGGGCCTCAGGCCAGCCTGGCAAGTCCAAACCTTGCCCCCAAGTCAACATCAGTCACCCCAAGTGCTGGAGAAACAAAACCTCCCTTCGAGATGCCACCAGCTATGAGTGGCAAAGGAGCACAGCTGTTTGCCAGGAGGCATTCCCGAATGGAGAAGTATGTGGTGGATTCAGAGACTGTGCAGGCAAACATGGCACGAGCCTCATCTCCAACTCCATCTCTACCAGCTTCTTGGAAATACTCATCTAATGTCCAAGCACCTCCGCCTGTTGCTTATAATCCCATCCACTGCCCGTTTTACCCTCCTGCTGCTACCAAGCCTTCCTCTAAGGCCGCTGCTGCTACCAAAAACACGAAAAGAAAACCTAAGAAAGGTCTCAATGCTTTGGATATTATGAAACATCAACCTTATCAACTCGATCCATCCTTATTTACTTTCCAACCTCCAAAGGAAAGCCTTGCCATGAAGCAGACATCGAAGCTGTCCACTTCAAAGCAAACACTGCCTTTACCTGCCTACCTTCCACCTGGTGCTGGCTCTCCTACAAGGGCCCGGCCTTCTTCGGTGTACTCGGTGCCAGCCTACGGTTCCCAACCTTTGTTCCCGTCAAATGCCTCTCTCCCAGGCAATGAATCGTATTCACCCCCAGGCTACTCTGCATTTTCTAAGCCAGAAACCACCACATCCTCTTTGTTTACTGCTCCGAGGCCAAAATTTTCAGCCAAGAAAGCTGGCGTCACTGCACAGGTGTGGAAGCCATCGGTTATTCCAGAGTAAACCTGGTAGCTGAAACTTAGTGTCCGTTTTGCTCGCAGTCACGGGTTTGCAGTGGTCACCTGGCACTCGGACTGTGCCAGTGGTATTCCTTAGCTTATTTAAGAATGTCAGATGTATCACCTCAAATCTGGGTCCAAAATATTTGAACTTTTTAAAGGAATCAAAAGAGATTGAAAATTTTAGCACATTTATGCATTTTATCAGGTGCTTTACAGACGTGACAACCTGAAATGGAGAGGTACCATTGCATGCAGTGAGCAGGACACTAGGTTTTTGCTTTAGGATTACAACAACAAAAACAGTGAGCAATATTCCTGGTATGTCAAATTAATAGAGAACAGCTTTCTTTCTGTCCCTCTCCCCAACTGTGTTCTAATTACCTAGGGATTTGAGGACTTTGGTGGTTTTTTTTTTTAAAGAAATGCCTTATTAACTAATAGCAATATGTATTATTAACACAGCATAAAATAGAGTGTTAAAATACAGTGCATAAAAAATAGAGCATAAAACACAGTGTTAGACTCTGACTGATCACTAGCAGAATACAACTGGACAGACCTTTGGCCTGCACAGAGCCCCAGGGAATTCACTCAGAATCTGTCCTGGCTCAAAGGTCCTTCCACAGGAATCTGATTGATCAGCCAGGGGCTTAGCTTGTAAGCTATGTGGATCAGCTGTGATCCAAAATCATGAACTGCCTCTGTGATTTCACAGAGAAATTGCTATAAGAGATGCTGGAGTGTTATGAAGACTAAAAAGAGGTGGAAAGACAGCTGGACAAATTGTTAAAGATTTCCCATTTTGGGGAAATTTCATGTCCCATGTACAGGCATATTTTTAGCCAGAGTTTGTCTTGAGCCCAGCAAGTCTGAGAGAAGCCTGTAAATCAAAATTATTGAGCAGTCAGAGAGGTGAGCTTGGTTTTGCAGCTGCAATGTAATGCACCAGTTTCTTGTGAAAGCACAGTGACTGAGAACTGGTTACCTATAGTGTAGAGTGCAGATTCTTGCTCCCAGAGTACTCTGTGCCAGAGAAATTACCAGTAAATCATTATTATGACCATGTCTTCCTACTGGCCTCTTACACACTTTTCATTATTTTCTCTTGGGACTCTACAGTGCTTCTTCCCACTTTAAATCTTTTTACTCTGGTCTTATACTTTTATCTTTTACTTGTCATATTGGGGACTAAGGATTGAAATACTGCTACTGGGGAAAATTCTTCAGAGTCTGTGGTTTTGAAATGTACTGTATAATCCTGCAGTGAATATAGAGTGAATATTTGAGTAGTTTAGCATGGCTTTAATCAGCATCAGTGGTGCTAGGGCTGAAACAAGGTGCTGTTTCTCACAACTAAATTAATCAAAATCCATCCCAGGTGTGAAGCTAAAGATTAAAGCATAACTCTGTGAATAAAGATGGCAGAATCTGTCAATATATTTGTTTAAACTGCCATTCAGCTAGCTGCAGGCCAGATTATGGACCTTGTATATCATAGCAGGGTTTGTAGAACTATTTGTCTCGATGAAGAAAACATTCCTAAGTAGGAACAAAATCTCCGCAGTTTGGTCCCATGATGGTAACCCAAACTGCAATCAAAGGTGAGCAGAATGCATTTGGTTGCACATGCAGAAAGCCGGCTGAATTCAAACTCTAATCAAAACAATAAAAAAAGCTCCTCTGAATTTTGGACCTCCAAAATTCTACCCTTTAAATTTTGGATTGGGATACTGACTGCATCAGAAGAAAATGGCCAATGGGTCCATCTCCCCTTTAAAATGCAGAAAAATGATAGGAAATTTGGGGGGAAAAAATTTGGAACGCTCAAGAAATATTTATACTGCATTTACCTGGAAATAGAAAGTAGCAATATTTTAGTCCTTTGGAGATCTCCCTTCTACCTGTATTCCACTGTCAATATCTGTACTTTTCTTCTATCATTAAACTTGTCCCTTTCCTCTCTGCCTGTTTGTGGCATTTTTCTTTGGTTTGGCTGCTATTTTTTTGTTTCAATTCCATGTACAGACTGACAGTATATTTTTGGGGGAAGTCTATTCCCCATGCTAGCCTGTCTCTTGCTCTCTTTCTTTTCTTTTCTTTT
>WEKY01063974.1:5087-20331 GCA_013390045.1 Picathartes gymnocephalus
TGGGGGTGTTTGTTTTTGTTTGTTTTATTTCAAATAAAAATAGTGTTCACTGTTCTGCATCATTTGCTGCTGTCCTTCTAAAACAGGACATGTGAAAATCCAGAGGCAAATAAAAGCAGCTTCTCTTCAGTAATATGACGTAACCAGAACTTCAATATACCTTCTCCAAGTTACCTGTTACCCCTGAAGCCTCATTCAGAAAATCACTTGCCTCTTTTTAAGGAAAGAGCACTTAGAATAATAAGGAGCTACTGCCCTTGTTACAGCTTTAATTTAATCTAATTGCCCAATTACAGCTGTTCCCATTTTCACAAGAGACTATAGTATTTGAAGTATTCCTCTACCTAGCTGAGTCTTTACTGACATCAAGCAGGCACAGTGTAATTTATTTCAGATAAAGATGAAGAGAGAAACAAAGTAAAGCTCTCAGGAAAGAGCACAGCACGACTGTGTTTCCCCTCTGTGGCCAAATGTAGTAACTTCAAGAACAAAATGGCACCAGAAACCTCCTTTAAAAAACACACGAAGGTATAGGGGCAAGAGGGAGCCAAAAAAAAAAAAAGTACTAAAAGGCTAGCAGTTCTACAGTTGTATTTGGAATAAGGGACCTCCCACAAAAGGAATGCAAGGTGAAAACGACTAGAGGGAACATGAGATGCAAAGGAAAGACTGTGAAGTAAATTTCTCCCAGATATTTCTTCAAAGAGCATGGCAAATTCAGGAACAGATTCCATAGCAATTGTGCAATGCAACCCAAAAGAGCTAACTGTTGTCCAGGGATATTTATGATGCTTTATACAGGGAGGCTATTATCCCTTGGAATGGACTACAGAAGAATCATTTTGCTACTTCACAGGTCCAAAGCTCTAAAAATCTGTGTTACACTTAGGAGAGTAAAAGTGAAGTATGCAGAAGTGATCAAAAGAGAACAGGCTGGTTTTATAGCCTGCAGGGGAAACAACTGATCATATATTCTTCCTATGACAAACAACTGAGAAAGTAATTGAGAGCCTAGCAGAAACCAATGTTGTTACCTCAGCATTATTGATTTTCGGCAGACATCTTAATCTAACACATGACAAAACTTTGGTCATTCCAGTAACATATAGCTTTCAAGGAAAAATGATATTTATAAAGGTAGTTTATGGTTCAGTTAGAGATTCTTATGAAGTCAAGCTCAGGCTATAAAGGAATGGAAAGAAAAGGACTTCTTAAAAACAAAATGGATAGAAAGTTCGATTAAAAGGTGAAAATATGATTCAAGTATACTAAAGGAGAAGGATCTTCTGAGCTTCAAAACACTAAAAGGAGACAGTAAAAACATAACTTTAAAATACAATACTAAGAAAGCCTTATTCTTATCAAAGGGATGAGTGGCACTGAAAATTCACAGTTCATCTATTAGGCATTCTTTAAAAAAATTTCTTGCAAAATTTACCAGAAATGTTCCCACTGTTTATAGTAAAAGAAACTGGAGTTATTTACATGTGTATACATAAAAAATGAAGCCATAAAAGGATAAGAAGATAAAAGTCCATATAGTCCTTTGTTAACATTCAAACTCAAAGAAATACAACAGTAAAGAAATAAAAATTATTAATACTAAAGAGCAAAACCTAATAAACTTACAACAAACATCTTAGAAATATATGTAGAGAAAAAAAGAGTGAGTTCAGTTCATGGCAATTACAAAGACTGCATCTTCAATTAAAAAAAAAAAAANAAAATAAAAAAAAAAAAAAAAAAAAAGGCAGGACAATAAAGAGGACATTGCACACAACTAAAAAATTCCTTCCTACCTTCCCTCTGTTTCCTCCTACAAGCAGCCTGCCCTTTACAATCTCAGACGCCATTCTCTACACATCTCACATCTCCTGTTTCCTGGGGATATCTGAGCCATTGCCCCCACTATGGCTTTTCAGCCTGCAGGGGGTAATGCACCACCCATGGAGTTTCAGGTGATGACACTAACTGGGCTCTCTGGTCAGCAGATGTTTTCTACCTGCTAAAGTCAGTACTGCCTTCTTCCCAGCTGCATCATACTAGCAAACCACAGCTGATTAACATAGATGGCCCCTTCTCTGTTTTTTCCAACTGACAAATACTCTACTAAGAATTCTTGATTTTAAGTCTCAAAGATAACAGTCAAGCACAGTTTTTACATGCCTGTGACAAATTCTTACTTATGAAACTAAATCTGACCTAGAGCTCTCTAGAAATCAGGCCTAGGGAGACAACCATTCATCATTCTTTAATATGCTTGGGGTAGGCTTTCTAATAACAACCCAGTTCTGCACCTCTCCTGCCATCATGCTGCTGCTGTTGCTTTTGTGCACTCTCGGACAAATGCCCTTAAGGGAAGGGAAAAAGCACTCGCTTCCAAAAGTACTCTATTTTTGGTATCCATTCACACAGCTGGTATGAAACAAGTCCAGCCTGCTGGGCTTTGACATAGATTTTTTCAGATGTCAAAAAAGAGGGGCAAAATATATAGGCATGGGAGAGCCTGGTTAATGAGGTGTCACGGCTACAGTTGATTTGTTCACTGCTTCTTTAATTTTATTATGTGTATCAGAGTGATAAGGAGCAACATTTCTCACATTTTGTTTATGCACTATACAGTTTAAAGCTTAAGTGGAGCAGCATCTTGAGACTTACAGCAGGCTTTGCAAGTGAAGCAGAATGCTCCACTCAAGTTGTGACTATTTCAATCACACAGGGACCATTTATAGGAGCAAATTAATGCTAAGCTTTATTTGTCAGAAATAAACCCACTGTACCACTGTCCATGCAGTTGTTCCAAGTGTGAGGCTGGACTGTGACCCGGAAGAAGATCATTCAGAAAAGTCTGACATTTGTTTTCAGGAATTCAATGTGCCTCTGATCCATGGACTTTGACTGCAAACTCTCTTTGTCAGGAGAACTGTTTCTATCATTGGATCTGTCAAGCTGAGCCACTGAACAAGCCATTTCACTGGGTCTCCCACAGTCAAGCTCAATTTGAGTTTTACAGTCCTTGATACTTGTGGGATATTGTCATAGAACCCATTAACGTACTTTGCACTGGGAATTATGCTGCTTGGCAGGGGCTATCTCTCCTCACGATACCTGCATGTCCAAAGCTAAACCTAGTCCTGTAATGAGATTGCAAAAAGTAGTCATATATATTCAAAATGTTGGCCTGTAAGCCAGTAGAGCCTGAAAATATTTACCAATATGTCAAAATGCTTCTAGCTGAAAACCACTTCTAAACCATTCTCTGTTTGCAAGTTTAATGGCTTAAGGCTTATGGGCTCATGAATCACCAGCTTTCTTAGCAGCAGCATTTGAAATGTTGATATCTTAGCCTTGAAATAGATGTGAAGGTACCACAGCCTTTACAAGCTGTTATCGAAAGACATACTTTAAAAGCTTCCACAAAAGACTGAATGCAATAGAAGTAGCTGAGCAGCATGAAAGTAACTGAACCAACTTAGTTAAAGTCATTGTTCATGTCTGTGTTCCATTTCAGTGATTACCCTCCAGCTGGACAATGAATTATATTAAAGGAAGCTTTGCTACTTACAGGTCGTCTGATAAAAAATCCAGATGACTCCAGAAGCAATGATGAGTATTTGGGAAACTATTAGTCTTATTTCAAATTACTGAATTCAACTAAAAAAAAGATTTGGAGAGGAGTCCCATTTATCACAAATAAAAAAAAAAAAAAAAAAAGGGCCATTCTTAAAATTCCAAGATTTTCAGTTGAGAAGATGAATGAACATTTATGGGAAAAAATCTCAGCTATAACAGATACGTGTGGAATGAGTATCTCTAAGATCAATGATGTTATGCTGGTAAATGCTTTACAAAACTGCAAAAGGAAATGTTAAGCATAATACTAGAGAGATAACAGGGATGGAACAGACAAATACATAGCAAAACCAATTAGAAGAAATAAGAAATCTCAATCGTGAATAAAATAATAATGTCCTATATAGTCCTCTAAAACACAGCATCAAGTGATTTATCTAGGCCTTGCAAGGGGATATATACTGCAGAGTGTAAAATTATAAAATATACACATTTTTCATCTACAACACCCAAGACAGATGAATGAACACATAAATATGGTAAATAAATTCTTTTTCAATTTTAAACAAAGATATTATGAAAACCTATTAAAATAGAATAAATAAATACAATAGAATGCTTATGGGTTTGCTTATTTGTGACTATCTTAAAAGGTAAGGAATTCATGGTTTGATGTCTTTTTTGAGTATTCATCTACAATGTCAGTGCAGACAACTTGCAAATATGCCTCTTCCCTCCTTTCTTCTTGAACCAGATTAAAATCCAAATCTGTATCAAACACTTTTCTGAGGAGGACTAAGATCAGGTCAGCCTCAGTTCCACAAACTGTTTGCTCCATCAATATAGATAAAAATTACTATTTTGCCTATCACTCAATGCATAACTCTTCATTATCAACCCTCATTTCACTCCAAACCCTCACACTCAGCTACGCAAAACAAGCAGAAATATTTAGACATATTTTCAAGATTGTATGTTCATCATCACAACTAAAAGGTTTTGTCTAAGATCTCATCACCTTGCTTACTAAAACTTCTTTCCCCAGCTCTCATCTCATTCAAGTCCCATTTGCCCAGAATTTCAACCCAATCAGCATTTTCAGCAATGAATCTGACCATAGAAATGCATGAATGCATTCTTTTTTGGTTTCTCTTTCTATTTGGGCTTTTACTCATTCTGCACTCATATTTGAGGTAAACTTTTAAACAGCTCCAAACTTCATTTTCCTTCCTCCTGATCACTCCTTAAAACTTTGCTCTGATTTCTCCTAAGAAATTTGAGTTAGGCTACTGCCAAGCACACTGCTCAATACAATCCAATTCTTTACACTTCCTGCCCATGACCATGGTTTTACATTCACATTGTAAGCTTTTGGGAACAAAGACAGATGTCTTTCAGCTGCATATAAGTTTCAAACATTTTTCCACTGTACTCACTAAACTAAATACATGTAGAATTTACACTTGCTTTTCAACATTTTGACATGTTTTAGAGGACTGTGTGACTGCTATCCTCATTGTAAACAAAGGCGAACAATGTGCAGATAACTAACATTTTAAGTAAGCAACATTTAAATTATGCTTGAAGCCACACCAGCAACACTGCAGCCTGAATGAAGCAGACACAATGTACAATCCCACTGAATGCTTTCCAATGTCATAGGCCAATGTAGCTTCAAGAAATAGAATAGGGCAAATAGTGTAGGGTTTATTTCCAGGGAGTTGTGCTGTTCAAACTTGCTTGTACACACTTCCTTTGGGGTATCTGTGATACACACTGATTTTCCACCACACAGTAAGTAGGATTTTAGAAAGAGTCATCTATACCCACCCTGGTCCACATCTATACCCAGGCTGTTCACACTGGACAGTGGCTGAAACACCCACAGATTTTACTTTTTTTTAGTGCAGCAGACAATCAAGATGCTCATATACTACTCTTTGCCACCACCTTGGAGCAGGCCACAGAACATCACCAATGACCTGGAAGGCACAGCCTGCCAGAACAGGCTGACTTCAGATAGTTGACACATGGAATAGTGAAGAGGGAAATAAAAACAACAACAGAAAAAATGTAAATTATGAGGACAGTGAAAGGAAACAGCTTATTACACTCAAGGCAAGTCATTTAGCATTTTACAATGGTGCTTCAGTTACTAGGCACAACTGGTCCATGTAAAAATAGTTGCAAAAGAAAGGCAGAAACCCGGAAGTCAGATGACAGCCTTATCAGTGGGCTAATGCTCTGCCAGTCCCATTTCTACAATAAATCTACGTAGATAGATGACACCGAGGTAAATGGTGTGCAACATTCTCACACAGGAAAACACTCCTGGAAGGAAGGTTCCAGGAGAAGAACAGACTATTGGATATATCAATTACCCAGTGTCTGTAAAACCTTGAACAGATTATCAATATGAATGAAGTGAGGATTTGTACACTCTGAGGTCAGCCACTATCCTGTCTGTCCTACCCCAGGTGTTTTACAAATGCAATCATGTTCTGGCTCCAGCCTGAATATGCTGCCAAAACCCTCCTACCCTTTCAAGAATGCAGTTCCAGAGAGAAGGCACTTTCACGCATAGCAAATATGCCTACTGACTACAGCACTGGGAGTAATCCTGGTCTCTCATTAAATCTGTGCAACTGGACTGACCTTACAGATATAGATAGGGAGCAGTGGGGTTTGTATCCAAGCCAATATTACATTGTTTTTAATCTCTAGGTAGCCTCCACCTTACTTAGCATAAATAATAGGCAGAAATCTACCAAAATATTTAAATGCTCAGGTAGCCACAGCACACTGCACAGATGCATCTAATAAATCTGTTAATCAAAGTTTCCTATGCGGTATATATCACAGAGTTATGTAAACTGAAAATGGAAATGGCTCAAAGAAAAGCTGATGGCTCCATTCTATCCAGTGGGAAGATTTAACTCTTTTTGCCCCTGCCCCACTAAAGCGTTTCATCATATCTTAGATATCTGAACATCAACTTCCTTATCTAAAAGAAACATGTTGTCCAGTACAGAGATATAGTAAAACACCTGACAGTGCCAGCAAAGGTAAGCTATTACTGATTAACAGCTTGGGGGTGAGAAGAATTTCAGAAACACATTTAAGTATGTTAGCAATTCAGTTCACCAATTCTCTTGGAACTTTCAGAAACTTTAAGTTCCCAGAGATGTCCAAATGGGGCATCTCGTCGAGTCGAGAGGCCAACACAATACTGGAAGCTTGCACACTTAGTGTATTTCACTGAATAGAGTAACCCACAGGTCCTCTCTGCCTCGTGCTGCAGTTGTAGAGAGGAATCACTAGATGGAGCCGCACCGTCACGAATCTGATTTATGGCCGCTGCAAGCGTTGTTGCCTACTACAGTTGTTTGGCCTAAAACTGACACGTTACATCGCATCCTGATAACTCATCTTCTGAAAGACGGGATGAAATGCTCTCATTTACAAACGCAAAATGTACACAGAGAAAGTGACAAGATACTGAATGAAAAAAAGCCACCAAGAAACCAACAACACTCACAGCTTTCAAATTCAAATAAATTTTAGAAGTGAACTGAAAGTTATTTTATCTGCCAAGACAGATCGTATGTCTTACTTTGTTCTGCAAATCAGAAATCACAGCAGACTCCCTAGTGAGTGGCATGATCAGTTGCTGCAAAAGAAATGCAAGAGCTCTGGGCGCAAGTTGCTTTAAATAAGCTCTTAACACACTGAAAAGGTAGGCAAACACATTTCCCATAAATACCCTGGTGATATACTTAATCCTCACTTAAAATGTACTTTAAAAAGAATCTTTTTTCTTCTAACTGCACTGACATTCATTTTGCTAGCATAGGGAAATAGCTGAAATGTTTTCATCCAAACCTACCAACACACAACTCATCTGGCTTTCTAGAGATGGGCCATGTGCCAAAAGGGAATTTTTACCTGCTTTTATCCTACATCTGTGGCGGCCAAATTGCAACCCAATCCATTCCTGTGTATTCCTGGTCTGTGTGCAACAGTAATTTCATCTCCCATAGAGTGACAAAATGATAGATCTCCATATTTTGCTTGTGTTTTCCAAAATCCAGATATTACCAATACGTCCCAAAATGAAAACCAAATCCCCAGCGCATCTCCAAAAGGCACTGTAGGGCCCTTCACAGAAGCACAAAAAAGTTGGTTTCAGGCTGACATAAAAAAGATTACACAATCACTGTTGACTTATAAACCAACTCCCTCAGCAACAGATCTGGCCAGGAAGGAGATCCCTCACCAAGGCTCTTAAGCAGTGGCAAGGGCACTGCTCCACCTCACCTGGAAGGTACTGCAGAAGGGGACTGAAACAGCAGTAGAGAAAACCAGGCCCCATTACCCCTCTCTTGGAGAATCTTCCTTGACCCCTTTCACCTGGAAACTCATAGGTCACAGGACTAAAATTCCAAAAATCTTGCATGCTTTTTGACAAGTAATTGCTCACACCTCAGCTGTGAAGAAACATCTGTCTAGAGGAAGGAGAGCACTCCCTGGTCTAGTTGGAGTACCAAGCCCCTTACGAGCATATTTCTGTGAAAAACTCCTCCATCAAAGCCCAAGACCAGCTCACACGACGCTTGGGTGTGTTTTAAAATGAAGACTCCAGTGAAGCTGTACAAGAACTAGCCTCTGAGGAGGTGGTCGCACAAATCTCAGGTGCTGTCTTTGTTACTTTACACACCACGACCAAATATGTCACCGAGAGGAAGGCGCGCATTCCCCGCGGGTGACCCACCCTCTCGCCACCCCAGCCGAGCCCAGCATCGGGCACAGCGGGGCTCGGGAAGCCTAAGAGTCAGCACGACGAACCCAAGGGCCGCCAGGCCACCACCCACGGGCAGCGCGGCCCCGCCCTCCCGGGGCAGGCGGAGCGCACCGCGTGTAACCGGGCCGGGCCGGGCTGCTCCCGCCAGCCGCGCTGCCCGCTCCCGACTCCAAAATGCCGCTGCTCAGCGTGCCCAAAGAGGTGGCCGTGGGGACGGCGATGTTGGGGGTCGCCTTTGCCACGGGAATGCTTGCAGGTAAGTGGCGCCCCTCAAGCCCCGCCACATACACGGAGACGTGAAGGCTGCGCCTTCCTCGTGTCCCCACCGGGACTGGAGACCCCCAGGGCCCGGACAGGTCCCTCTCAGCGCGGGCAGCAGTCCTCGCCGCGGGTGCAGCACGGCGGCCGTCAGGGAGCAGACCCCTTGGCACTGCCCTGCGGGCAGGGATTTATTTCGCTGAGCTGCGGCAGTAAATACACTGATGTTCTTAGAGCCCAAGCCGTTCCCTGTAATCCAACTACCGCAGAGTGGGGCCGGGCCAAGGTCCCAGCGAAGGCGAGGACACGCTCCCCGCCCGGTCCCTGTCTGCCGGGGCGCGGTCCTTACGCACAGCATTGTTTCCTGGTAGCAGTTTCGCTTTCATTCCCCGGGGGCAGCAGAAGAACGAGCCCACGATCCAGGAGGGGAAGGAGACTTGTATTGGATTTGTAACGCGGGTACTTGGTTGCTTACACTTTAAGGCAGGTTGTTGAAATAATCTACATCTCGGGTGATCGTCTGTAAAACAGAACCATTAACAGAAAATAAACCCCTTGAAATGAAAGTGTTCTGTAGTAGCAAACAACTACAAGGAGATGTAGAAATGAATTTGTTGTTATTTCTTCAAAATAGTTGATCCGTTTGGTAGAAGAAACATTGGGCATCAAAGCTGCAGTCAGTTCTGTATTTGAGTAGACATGTACTAATCCTTAAACTTCAACTTTCAGCACCTACTTTGTTGGTTTCATGCTGAACAAGCCATTGAGCAATACCACATTTCCCCGGGCTGGAGGGCAGGACAGTGTCATGAGGAGAGCACAGGGTTTGAGAAGATGCATCAGCTCATGGGCCTAAAACCCGGCAGCCTCTATTCGTCTGCAAAACAAGGGCCCCAGACTAAGCAAATTGTGCACCTCATTCACGTTTCTCTCTTTAAACTTGCCCTTTGAGATCTGATGGAGGTACTTCTCCTGTAAGATTATGGCAGTTTATAACCATCCCATTGGCCACTGAACAACACAGTACTGTAGCCTTTCCCTTTCAGCCTTTGGAGGCCTGGGCTGGACATCTTAGAGGCTAAAAAGGAGAACAGAAAAAAAGTGATACTCCACCTTGTTGTCCATCTATGTTGCATTTTCCATATTCACGGCTATTTTAGAGCAAAGAACTTTTTAACCTTTAGTAATACTTTAATCCTTACTTTATTTAAAATGGCAATAACTAAAAAGTATAAAAGTTCTTATTATTACTTATTTTTTGTAGGTAAAAAATACCCTTCTTTAGTTTTTGGGGCGCCCAAATCATCCCCGAGTGGGATGACTGGGAAAAGCAGTCCTCTCCGGCACTACATACTGGATCACTCTTTGCGGGAACATCCAATTCTAAAGAAGCTGCGTCTGGTCAGTATCACCCACACCTCATCCTGAACTGCTGGGATTCTGGTCACATTCCTTCCTTGGTCTTTTTTGCATACACACTAGAGGATGTTTTTTAACTGATAATACCTAGACTCTTCAAAGTTCAGGACTGCCTACATGACTATTTAATAGTATTGGCATACATTTTAGACATGTCTTTCTATCCTCGGCTCCCAAGGCCATGTGGTTGGGCTGCACTTGATTTGGACTTGAACAGATGATTTCTGTTCATTTTGGTTGGCATATAAGGAACCTGTAGCTCAGAGAGGTGATTTTCTCCATGAGGCTACAGTGTCAGAGATGAGGCCAGATGTCCTGACTCAGGTTTGAGTCATTTCAGGTGAGACAAACTGTTCTTGTATGAAAGAAATTAAATGCTAACTGCTGGAACAGGTTGGTTGGAATCATCCCTAGCAGAAGAAGAAATAGGAGGACATACTTTCCCTTCAACTGTCATGGCACAGCCCTGCTTCTTCCATTGCCCATTCCTCAGTGCCCAGAGCCCTTCCACCCTGGGATGGGCACAGCTTCTTCACGTTTGTGCTGTGTAGCCAGGACTGCATGGTCTGACCTTTGGCAGACATTAACCTAGCAGCTCATTAAAGCATTCTGCACATCTTGAAGGAAGTGCATCTCTTTGTGTAAATTCACAGAAATAAAGGACTTTCACAGTCAAAGTTCTTCTATGATTCTTGGTTAGTTACAAATATTGCTGAGTTTGCCACAGCCATGGTAACTTTGGAGCATATTACTGCTTTGAATATCCACTGCTCATGACACACACAACATCCTCCTTACTTGTAGTTAAATTCAAACCAATTTCTGGCTCACAGATGGAGCACGAAGCCATCTAAAATGAGAAGACAAAGGTATCTGCTTTTCCTGGAGTTTCACTGGGATTTTTTTCTTTATGATAATAGTTTGGTAGATTTGGTTTTTGTTTGATGCAATGTGGGTTTTTTTTCCCCTTTCTAGCTCACCGCTGATCATCCCTGGGGCAGAATGATTGTGTCCTGTGAGCAGGCTCAGCTTATGGCAAATTTGGTCAAACTCATTAAAGCCAAGAAAGTTATTGAAATAGGTAAGAGTGTCACTTCGTAGTAAAATAAAACTATTGACTATTCTTCTCCAAATATAGCCGTGTTTAACATAAAATATTCAAATACACAAAGGCACTGCATACCTGTCAGCAAACAGGTGGGCAAACTACAGCATGAAAAGGAGTGTCTGATTTGCACTTGGTTGCCACTTTGTCTAACTGTGCATTCAGCAGTTCTGGCATCAGCATTGATGGCTTATCAATTCCAAGGCAGTCTGAAAAACTGAGCTAAATAGATCTCTTGAGTCTTCAGCAATTGCAGGACAGGGTGTATTCTGTCCTTCCTGTATCAATTTCTTGCTAGAAGAAGATATTTTGCTGTATAGGCCCTGTATCAAATCCACTTTGCTTGATGCACCTGTATTACCAGGATGGCCTAAAAGACTGACTGATGCTGAGCAGTCAGGTATGGGTTCCCACCAGCTTCATTCTTGGCCTCTCTGTTACAATTCCCTGGTATTTTGCTGCTCATCCAGTCTTTCTGGGTTACACATGAAAGACCAGACTCTGCCTTGTCTGTCCATGAGACTTTTGGAAAAAGCTAACATTGAAGTTTGCTAAAAGATTGATTAAAAAAGAAGTAAAAATTCCTCTCAACCCACCATTACATTAAAACGGAAGAAAAAGCCAAAAATCTTTACGGTCTATTAACAAATTGCCATCCTTTATTCCTTTGGGGATTTTATTCCTGAAGAGAGCTCTGTAATCCTTTTTCCACGATACAGTAAGTATTGATGCCTCTTATGATTTTCCTAGGTGTTTTCACAGGTTATAATGCCTTGAATATGGCACTTGTCCTGCCAGATAATGGCCGAGTTATTGCCTGTGATATAAATGAGGACTATGCCAAAATTGGAAGGCCACTGTGGAAGGAGGTAAGCAGCATCTCCTGTTACACAGTGGGGACAGCTGCCTTTACATGTGAAGGGATTTTGGTATTTTAGACTTGCACATTTACATAGAAGTATTCTCACCATTAAAGGAGGCTAACAAAGTTCAGTTTGGGAAGAATAATAAGTGGTGTTTGGAACCTAGAAATAATAGGAAAACTATCTGAACACCTGTCACTCCCTGAGTACAGCCTACTAATAGGTTATTTCTTGACCACTTGTATCATCTCTCTGTTCTATTTCATCTTAGGCAGGAGTAGAGCATAAAATTGACCTGAGGATTAAGCCAGCACTTCAAACGCTTGGTAAGTAACGTGGAGTAACCGATTGTTTTCCCTTCCCTAGAAATAGAAGAGGGATACAACAGTGATTAAATTTAAGGCCAAATATGGTTGTGAATGTGATTCCTTTTGCTAACAGAGAGGCAACTTCTCTTATATTAAAAAGTAAAAATTTTTAGGAGTTCACAGTTTTCCTACCTACTAGCAGAGAGGAAGAAAATGCTTGTCCTATGTAGTGGGCAGTACTGGTCACTCACCTGTCCTGTCCATCACTTTGTTTAATCTATCAAGTACTATTGTCAGCGGCTTCTGGGAAAGCTGATTAAAACAGATTAATTAGACAAAGCCAAGTTTCTCTTATCCATTGTCCATTCTAAGCAAGTATTCCTTTGTTAAGAGAGGAAGAGTTTCCTGAAAGGGCTGAGGTGCAGAAAAAATTCAGAAGCCAATATACAACTTAGGCTGAATTGTGTTCAGAGAAGTTCAAATTTAGGATGTGCCAAAAGCATGTAAGGCCATCAGTAAGGCAATGACTTTTCTCATTCAAGGAAAGAGAAAATGTGGGGCAGAGGAAATACTGATAAATGTTCTGAAAATGCAAAAAAAACTCTAGGATTGTTGGATGCAGAAGGTTTCCAGCAAAGGTGTTTGATGGATCAGCAGATCCATTGATAACCTTGTATTACTTTCAAATCCATCCTTTCTAAAGAGGCAAATATAAGCAGCTTGCTGGTATGCATACTCCTTGAAGTCTATCAAACTGCTTTCTCCAGGCATTGCTTCAGACAAAAAGATCCTCTGCTCTGAGGCTAAGGGCAGGTTAGAGGGATGGCAGAGGACATTAGGAGACAGCAGTCACCTCCGCTCTAACTGGCAACTTTGAGTTCTCAGTCAAGAGGTCTGTTTAGGAGAACTTAAAACTGAATTCTACTTGCCTTGGCCCAGAGAGGGACTACTTACAGCAATTTTTTGCTGTAAATATCTTTGGCAGAGTTTTTTCATGATCTGTGTCATGGCACTTGATCTGCAAGGAGATACTAGCATTTAGAACCTATTCAGAAAGTGAGAAAAAGTCTAATCCACTCAAGAAAACAGTTCTCAGCTCAAAAAAAGCTGAAGTTGTAGAGTATGTCCAGATTCAAACTGCCTGACTTGTTTTTACTGTACCTTGCAGCAGTCCCAGCTGTGTCCTTCAGGTTTGGAGCTACTTCACAAACTCCTAAGCAGGCAGAACTCAGTAACTGCATATTTTATGGCATACATAATGTCTAGATTGGTTTCTATGGGGTAAGCTTTTCTAGTAATTACCTGTGGAGGAATAGGCTGCTTGGTCAAGGCAGTAGAAAACATTTTATGAGAACTTTGACACAAATGGATTACTTCCTCCTACACAGCACTAACCAGGGTGTAACGACTCACTTTGTTGCTCATCTAGATGAACTGTTGGCCAGTGGAGAAGCGGAAACCTTTGACTTTGCTTTCATTGATGCAGATAAAGAAAGCTACAATGAGTACTATGAAAAATGCTTGCGCCTCATAAAGAAGGGGGGAATAATAGCTATTGATAATGTAAGTACTGCAGTTCTGATGGTAATGCACAGGCAGTTACTGCTTCTAGCTATGGGAAAAGAAAAAGAGTCATAGTGGAATTCTAGTAATGTGATTTCTGACCTGCAGTAGAGTTGCTAATTGTGACATGATTGTTCCATGTAACACAAACAACAAAAGAAAATTCAACATAAACTCTTTAAGTAAGCTACATGAAACACTAATATAAGCAAGGAATAAAACCCTCTAGAAGTAAGAGGTGATGTATTAAATCTATGTTAGTACACAAACAGTCCATGATAACAGAAACAGAAATTTTTTTGTAATTCATTACAGAGAATGCTCTGTATTATTCTGGTTTGTCTTGTCGTGCATTTATACTATGTACAGTACTTACACAAGATCAAAAGTAGTAGTTGTAATCAGTAACTATTAATAAGTTACTAATTAATTACTTTTACAAGAAACAAAAGATGTTAAACGTCAGGCACCTTTGGGGTTATGGTGGAAACCGAATAGGGGCTCTTAAAAAACCTATGTTTAAAGACATCTTTTTTAATTTTGGCTTCAAATCTACAGTAGAAGTACAATTAGCAAGTTATGTGAACTCTCAATTCCACTTGCTTATAAGAGTTCTATGTCAGAGACCATTAGATGTCTGAAGTACAACAAACAATATCAATTTCTAAAAAAATACACAGGAACTTTTCCAAAGCTTCCTTTGTGGTCCAAGAGCCATATTGGAAGAAAGGAGGTGCATCATATTTCTTTTTTCAATAGGTCTTTTTGAATGGAAAGGTGCTAAAACCAAAGAAGGATGACTTGGCAGCACAGAGTATCCACCGCCTCAATGAGAAGCTTCTCAGAGATGCACGTGTCAATATCAGCATGCTCCCAATGGGGGATGGAGTCACATTAGCATTCAAGTTGTAACTCGAGGAAGCCCAGCAGATGGGAAATAGCAAGCAGCATCAAATCATCAGGAAAAATGCAGGTGGAACAGTATCAAAAATTAAATTTAACTTATATCTCCACTGGATACCATAGCCTGGGAAAGTAGACTTTAGGAGCAGCAGGATCCTAAGGGTAGCTAAATAGAGAAGAGAGACTTATTACGAGATCAATATGGTTTCTTACTTCAATTGTAATAAAGGAAATAAACTTATGTGAAATTGTCCTTGTAAGACAGTGGTTGAAAAAATCCCCCTCTATAGATTGTCCAAGTGACACAATACAACAAAGTAATTTTCTGTCCTAAAAGAGCTTCTTGAGCAGCAGAATAATCAGTCAATACCATCAAAAGGAAAAGAAGTGCAGTTTACTGATGTTTATAGCCATAACAGAAAAATGGATTTTTAATGAAATGACATCAAGG
>WEKY01063981.1:0-50277 GCA_013390045.1 Picathartes gymnocephalus
TTCTTCACCTGACAATGGTACTAAAAATGTTCTTACAATATAAAATCTGTCTCCATCTCTTCTCTTCTTCTATAAGCCTTTTACAGTTATATTCTTTTTCCTTGGTTTACTAAGTCTCTGCTTTGATTGTCATTTGCATATTGCTACAGAAAGACATGTTTTTAAATCTACTTCCAGCACAACAGTCCAAGATCTAAACTCTAGAAGGAACACCAAGGAAAATGGCCATTAAACAAAAAACTAAACAAACAAACAAAAAAGAATCCTTGAAAATTATGTCTATTAATGACATAACGTAAAACACAAGTAAAATGAAATATTCTACAAATAGAACCTTCCCTTTGGCTGTGAGTGTGGTGTTAAAAAGAGCAGAAAAGTGTCACTTTATGCAGCAGTAGTGCAATTAGATACAAGCATCATGGGTATGAGAAGGGTCTAAGGAATCTATTGTTGGATTTCAAAATAAGAGCCCAGAAGGAAAATGCTGAGGATGCAATGCCTTTCAACTGGGTACTTTGCCTAATAATAAAATGCAGAATTTGATCTAGAGAGGGGCATAAAGAAAAGAGACTGGACACACAAAAAACCCCACACCAAAAACACACCAAACAAGGAAACTTGCATATATTGTATGCATCTGGCCAAGTAAAAAATTGGCAATTTCGGGCAGTGTTGGGAAATGTGTAAATTGAGAGGCAGATATTTAAAATGTGAATGACACTCAACTTACCAAAGAGTAATAACAGACTTCCCAGCATGATATCCCAGGATAGGTCTCTCTCTGGGGTGCACACTTCGGATATGGGAACAAATTCCCCCATCCTTTCGTAGGTGGCCAACTCTTTCTTCTGTTACATACCACTTTCACCACGATGCTGATGGGACAGTTGCAGAGCAATCTAGCAGAAATCCTAAACTGCTAATGTCACCATGATGCATTCTGTTTCTTTCACTACAGCCCTACCAATTTCTACAACTAATAATACTACTGTACATGAATACATCTCTTTTACAGAAGAAATTCAGTGCAGAGTTCACAGCTCTGCTTTTTTAAAAGACACAAACCTGTATTTATACTGTATTAACACATCATATAGAAAGATGCTGAAAACACAAATTGAAACATGTTGCTCTCACTGTGAAAATCTTTGCAAACCTTCAGTGCTCTATCAACAATAAATAACTGAAGCAGAGGTCATCTCATCAGGTTAACCATGAGATGTGCTGCAAAGATAGAGGGTCTGCTCCAGCTGGATTGTGCTAGTTAGTACATGGATTAACACTGATTTCAATTTCCAGGGCTGTCAATCTTGCATGTTTTGCAGCACTGGATTTCACCACATTTTATAAAGATACCATCAGAATCCAAATGAAAAATAATTCAAACTGCTTCAGTGGTGTTGCCAAAAGCACTTCCAGAGCAAACAGATTATACATATTTTAATGCACACACTGCAAGTATAAAAATCTCTGTCATGTGAAAAAAAAAAAAATATATATACATATACATAAAATGCACCAAACTTGGATCAACAGAGTCAGCTCAAAAGGTCTCAAAACAGTTCCCTTTTCTACAAATTCTTTTGACGTTTTCAATCATGACAACAAGAGAAAGCATCCCATTTAGACAAATGAGAGATAACTACAAAAATTAAAGGCAGCATCTTTATTGCAAGGAGTGTGACCTGAAGGAGGGCAGTTGTGCCAGTGGGAGGGAAGCTGAACTTAGCCCTAACTAGAATTTTAAGCATAAGAAAAAAACCAGAGAGATTAAAATTATAAATCAAAGACCATTTAGTTTCACACCAGGTGTTAAAACCCTGTTTCTATATGCCATTAATCTCAGAGATTTAACTGGCTTTAGCGGGAAGAGTCTCATTCTCTGTAGCAAGAAACAAAGAATCTTCCATTAGGCACAGTGACCTCATCCATCCCTCTCTGATCCTTCTTCACCTCATATGCAGATTCAAGCACAGCCCAATTCATCACTTCAGTACAAAGCTGTTTGCAGCTCAGCGATCTGCAGTTATGTTACACACCAGGCACAAAGCTTCCAAAAGAGAATGAAGCTCCTTCAACTCTGAAATTGCTACTGCTGCTTTGAAGAAATGCAGGTGCCTTGTAACAAAGAACAACTACTACTGATGAGCTTTTCATTATTATGTTTCATTTGTCAAAATTCCACAGGTCCGGCACAAAGGGAAACCCTCATCACTACAAACACAGGGCCACAAGGAAGACACCAGAAGAGTCAGAAGCCCAGGAAGAAGAACTTTTCTCCATGAATGGATGAGGTCAAAGAATTAGGTGGGTGAGGAAATAGCTGAACTAAGCATTACTTAAAATTGGTAACGACTTATAATTCTTCTTCTTTCCCTTTTAACTGCTCTTATTCTTCAATTCCCATCCATTTATCTAAAACCACACCCTTATATCCCCTCTTTCTGCAAGAAAAATACTCTTTCCTCAGGACTATACACCACTATTTGAAATTTTCATATCATTTTTGTCTTTGCAAGTCTTGGCCATGTTACTTAGAAATTCTCAGTCTCTGTTTCAGCTTCTTTAGACTCACTTTTGCTACTGTTTTAACAAATTTCATTTTTGCCAAGAGCAACTAACCTCTCTGACCTAATGAAAAAAAATTCTTCTCTGGAGTTTTTTAATGTCAAGTTCCCTCGAAAAACTTCCCAGAGGAAGTACAGTTACTGGTACAGGAAGTTGGAATACTCTTTAATACTTGCATGGATCCATCCCTCTCACATCCATAAACCGCTGACGGAAAACCAAAGACACTATTTCTTTCATTCCCAGTATCTGCTCCTCTCTAAGCTCCTAAAATTCTGTTAATTCTTCAGAACTTTAATCAGTAGTTTCTCAACCTTGCCTAGATCATTTCATTCAATTCTTTCAGATCAATTTACCTCTTTTCCTCTAATCTTCTCCCATGACCATCTTTCTTCCAGTAACCTAATCTGTTCCAGGCATTTAAACTGCTATCATTATGAAACACTGTCACTTTTAGCCTTTCCCCTTTGATCATGATAATATAACTCCAACACTTTGCTTCTCAAGCTAATTTGCAAGCACAAAAGTATCTCCAAATTTATCAGTGTTTCCTCATTCTCTTTGTACTTCCTTTAGGCTTTGCCATTTCATCTTTCTTATCTCTCCCCTTGAAGTCTACTGTCTCTACACCAAAACGGATGTCACTAGAACTCACAGATTGAGAAAAGGTTTTCTGGTAATTTCTCGCTCCCTGACAGTCACTACAGACTGTACAGGGAACAGAGTAAACAGAAAACTGAGATTTTTGGACTAAGAATTGGGACTCTCAAAGAAACAGCTTGAACACATTAAAACAAATTTAATTATAATTTATCAAGTGCCAAAATAAGATTAAAAGCATTTATCTTACAATGAGGGAAAAGGCTCCAAGATCAGTGGGAGACCTCAAATTACATAACAGCTTAGCATTTTTAAAAATAGTGTTAGCAACAGAGTTCTCTTCTGGGACTGCACCCTGCAACCTTACGGCTTATAAAATAGCATGTAAGAACCACCACAGTGGGACAGGCTGGCTGTTTGGCCCAACAGAAATGACAAAACCAACTCAGACAACACATTCAGCCTGACCTACTACTCTGTCTCCAGAAGCACCTAAGAGCAGACGTTTAGAGCAGTCATATATAAAAATTCTCTTCCACTCTCCCCATAAGACTTCATACTTTCCACAATTTGCAGCTCCTTAACCAGAGATAATACCTTTGTTTATCACCTCTTTTTTTTTTTCCTTTCTTTTTTTTTTCCCACCTCCTTTTCCAAATTTGTTCAGAAGCTCTTTACACTCATGCAGCACAGACAGCATGCTGTGGCAAGGAATTTCAGAACTGACTTACACACTATGCAAACAAAACAAAACACTTCTTTTCCTGGCTTTGAAACTGTTCCCTGCCTGTTTCACCTCATCTCTCTTCTAATACAAAATTAGGTGGCACTGAGTATTCATTTCGCATCCACACACCTCACAGCTTCTGTAATTTTACAAACGTCTAGCATTAGCATCTGGCCACTATCTCTTTTTCAGTCTGGACACCCTCATCTAGATAGTTGTTCTTGTATGGATGCTGCTCCATGAATGTCTCCTGCATCCTGCTGCTCTTCTTCATTTTTGTTGCCCTTCTCTGAAACTTTTCCCATTCTACTCCTCTTGCTATGAGGAGACCAGAACAGCACACCATATTTAAGATGTAAACACATCACAGATTTAGAAAGTGATCTAATATTTTGATTTCTCTCAGATCAATTCCTGACATAAATTTTCTCCTTGATTGCTACTAAAATATAGAGCTGATTTTTTCAATAAATTGCTGCTTATAGTCCCAAGACCTCAAGCTAACTCAAAATATTTTAACATTACTGATCCTGAATTTCTTGCATCATTTTAATGGCCACTTGGTTTTATACGTTTCTTTTGCATCTTTTCCAGTCTGCCCCCTTTTTGTTTACCTTCTTTTGTCCTGCATAACTTATCTTCAGAAACCAACACTTTTGTCCCAAGTCACTTATGAATATGAAAATACCCCTAGGCACTGACAGAAATATCTATGGAAATCCACTGGTGATTTTTAACACACTTTGCTCCTGAAGTGTTTTTTCCTTACCATTTAACCAATTATTTACACAGTGGACAGTCCTCTTCCTTAACGTGTGCCTGTTAGTTCCTTTAAAAAATTTTCAAAAGAACTTTGAATACAAAGTACCTTTTCAAAATTTAAGTAGAACAACGCATCTAGTGATGTATTTCACCTGCATGCCAGTTGTTTCCTTCAAAGACCACAGCATTATAAGAAAACGTGACTGCAAATTACAAAAATGCTGGCTAGATAAGGTCTCTGGGAGTCTTTCAGTCAGACAGCCTGGCTAGGCACTAAAAGCCACAGTAGATCAGGTCAACCATAGACTGTCCGACTAAGACTTGAAAGCTCATCCCCTGGGAGGGGTGCCACCCCCACCACATCCCCATGTTTTATTCAGTGTTGCACTACACTCCTACGGAAAAAGTTTTTCCTACCATGCCCAATCAGAACACTTCAATTTGCAGTCTGTGTACTTTAATCTCCTGATAAGTGATTGGCCACAACTAGAAACACTGGCTCCATCATCCCTATAAGCATTCTTCAAGTAGTTGAAGGCTAATATTAACTACTTCACCAGGTCTTAAATATCCTCTTAATCGGGCTTTTATTCACAGAAATCAATTCCTTTTCAGTATCTCCACTGTAATACTCAACATCCTTTCTAAAACAGAGATACTAATCTAATTTTTTAATTAATCCACTCAGTTTAAACAAGAGGCCCATTGGTTTTTAGACTCCCTGAGACCACATGAATGCTTTCTGAAATATGGCATCAAATTGGACATCTTCAAATACTCAACTGCTGGGCCACTTAAAAGCAAGTGGCTGCATGCCCCAGTCTGTAGCTGATCTATTTCACTCTACCATTCCTAAAACAACTGGGTAAACAACATCTGAACCTGTTAAATTGAGAACATGAAATTTGTTCCAGAAAGGCAACCTCCTAAGCCTCCTGTAAGAAGGTTTCCAAAACAGGAACCACCCCACACTTTTCAGTGGTGAGCACACACACACGAGAATTACTCAGTTTTCTGCCATGGCTTTATCTCGGATCATTCTTTTCATAGTGTCATTATACATAGGCCACACAGACTCTCCAGCTGGCCTCCTGCTCTTGGCGTGGTCGAAAAAACATTTATTAACGTTTTGTTTAGCCTGCTAGGGGAATGTTTTGGTCTTATTTCCTTCTTTGAAGACAGACACAGATTTTTTTAAGATGTCCTCTTGCCTTTAATAGACTTCCCTACCTTGTCATTTAGCTATACAGGCTTCCTTTTCCTAAGACGTTTTTAGACTGATGGTAAGCATCTGTGTGGAGCCTCCAAAACAGCATCCTGAAATAGTCACCTGCAAACATGTTACTTTTACAGTTACCCTTTCAGTGTCACTGTAAACAAACATCCCGATTTTTACATAGTTTCCCTTTTTGAAATTGAGCATAATTTCAGAGAGGTAAGAAGAGAGGAGAATTGCAGGTTATTTTTCTTTCATTCCTCCCATTTCCATTTGTTGAATTTCATTAGTTTAGGGAAAAGAGAAAGGCAGAACAACTCTAATGGTCTACAAAGTCACATCACAAGTCTTTTTTCCAGACATCATCTTACAATCTTTCCAGGACATCATCATGTACTGACTGAACAAAATAGAGTCTCTTACCCACCTTTTAGTCACCATCCCTCTGTCATCAGGTACTGCCTCTGTTCAGTGTTTGTGCAAAGCCAAAGTGGGGTCCTGGGTCTACCTTGGAGGCTCCTAGGAGTTAAGGAAACACAGAAGAGAGATAATAAGTATTGAGGAGACAGCTCATCAGCAATTCTCAGACATTTATTGCAGATGTAAAACATGTCTCTCAAGTCCATAAATTAGAAACGTAATGCACAGTGTGAACAAGAACCAAGTGGAAAGAGATAGGAAAAAAAAAATCATTCTTTAAAATATCTGCCAGCTTGGGATGAGAATCAGAAGATGAATACTTGCTGCAAAATTATCAAAATCCATGAGACATGAATTTGAGAAAAATCCCTACTATAAAATTCTGCCTTGGTGCCTTAACACCACTAAAATAAACATGCCTAATACATGGACTTAAATCTGTCCCTGAGTAAAATCCATGACAAAATTCGATAGTATTCTTCAACCCTTCCATGAAACAAAGTTCAAGAGAAAAACCTAGTTAATGCCTAATATCTCAAAACAATACAAAAGGCATTTTCAAGAAAGAGATGCATCATTAAGCACATTTCAAGACATTAACCCATCCTGTAGGAATGACAAACACAATATAAATATTTAAAAAATTATCTTGCTTTTTTATTTATTGAAACAAAGAACGTACTGCTGATCATTCAAGTGCTATCTCTACTTGAAAGAGCAAGACAGGAATCACATAGCAGTTTCCTGCTCTCAACACCTCGAGAAAAAGGCACTTCACAAGAAAAAACAGTAGTACTCTGTCCAATTTAAGCATTCATTTCCTAGACTGAGAATGTCTACAGAACAGAACAAATACACCAGCAATCAACAGTTCACCCTTGAACCTAAACAGAGACATGAGGCAAAAAAGGAGTCATTGTTCCACTCTGTTTACTCACTTATATGAAATGACTGTACTAGATGACTGGAAGTGTTTGTGATTTTTTTCCAATGCTTTCCTGGCCTATGAAAGTCTCAGGAAATCTGCCAAATGCATAAGCACAGAAATGTTTGGAATCATCATGTGAACAAGAAGAACTCTCCAGGTTAGACAACAAAGATTCAGATTTATGTTTACCACATCAAAATTTCTCAAAAATCCTGTTCTCCCTATCATCAAGTACTTCAGATTATAATTTACATATTTCCTCCTAAATAATTTATATCATATCATTTATATCATATGTGCACATATACACACCCCTCCATGAGATTCAGTGATATCAAACTCTGCTGTAGAATTTGTCAAAAGCAGATTTAATTGGTGCTCTCCATGGCATAGGGATCAATCAAAGCTAAAGGACAGAAAGTCACTTTCAATTTCATAGTCCAAGGTGGTAGGAGAAGCTTATATTTTTGACAAGACATTGCACCACTTTTTCTTTGCCTCCCACTTTTCAGAAAGGCAAGGACAAATTTAAAACTTGGAAGAGGACCAAATTCTGCTTTTTATGCTACTATATACCAGAGAATACTGAACACCTCAGCACTCAAACTACCCATCACCAGTGCATGTTGATGACAAACTACTCTGAGACATTCAGTCTGTCAAGTAATTAATTATAGCTGTTATCATGCAGTAAGTTCTACAGACAACTACAAGCAACCCATCTCCAAGATGCAGTGTGCTAGTGATTTATGTATGCACTCACTACACCAGAATGAGCAGCTGAATTATTAGACTTTGAAACATTACAAAGAAGGCTGTATACCTCAATTTTCCTAAACAAGCCTAACACTACTAGTGCTTTCTATAAGCACTTGAACCTGCCCACTGTCCCTCCATCACTCACTTCACAATTCTTATTTCTGCATAAACATATCAGACTTTATTTGATCAAAATAAAAGCTTGAGCAAGTTTACTTTCACTCTAATTTTAATAATTGCCTCAACAAAACTGGAAAGCAGAGTATGAATCCATCTTATAGATTTAGAGAAAACATGCATGCACACAAAAACTAATACGGAAAGGTTAGATTTCTACAGATTCATGTCTTGCTTCCCTTACACTTCTTCACATGGCAACTCTGCTGCTCCTACGACTGTGGTGGCTCTCATCAGGCACAATACAGTACATGCTCTGGGTAGGATAACACCAGGAACTAGCCTGAGCATTTACTAATTTAAGCTAAAATTAGGCTAACTAAGTCTACACAGCCCACACCAAACCAGTCTTACAGAAACTGTAAATAAAGCCACCAAAACTAGAAGTCTAACTGCAAAAATAACACTTTTTTTTTTTTTTTCTGGCAGGTATGCAAGCATGTTTTAGTTTACTTTTGCTTTGGTTTAGCATCAATTGATAAAGCAAAAAGGCTAGAGTGGATTTGCTTCATGCCTCTGTCTCCAACTCTTTCCTTTCAAAATGACTTCTGGAACTGATGATCAGTTTCAGTCTAACACAAAAACTTGCATGAAAATGGTCAGGAAAAACAACAGACTAACTCACTTTCCAAACAGCTGCTTGTCTCTACTCTCAATGACAAACACTGGCACACAAGAGGGGAATTCAGCCCTGGTACATTTTGTTTCCCAGAAGTCCACGAATTGAAAAGAATGGGGCAGCGGTGGAGGGAGTTCTGCAAATGGATAAACACACACAGAGGTGCAAAACAGTGGAAGGTTTCAAGAAACCTTCACGGGATTCAAAGCTAAACACCTGGGAGTGCTGATTCCTGCTGCTGATAGCATATGGTACTAAAGTCACTGGCATGAGCAAGCGGTGTGATTAAATCTGGCGGGGGCACCAAGGAGAGCACACATGAAGCTACCACCCTTCACTGTTCAATGGGTGCAGGCACTGTGCTCACATCTGTCTTCTATACCTGAAAAGATATTTGGCTACACACTGAACTGAGCAAAGAAATAATCACAGCATGTCTAGACACTGTGGCTCGTCTGCACGCCGAGGCTTCCCACTTCTGCTGCAGCTGCACGGCACCTCTCAGGCAGCGTGCCACAGCAGAACCTCACCTCACCCAGTCAGCTGGCAGCTTGCCCAGGCACCCAGGATCTTCACTCAACACCTAACAGCAACCTTCCTGCTCACCTTGCAAGATAAAAAAAGGACACCAGTGCCATAAGAACATGCCAGCTCCACACCACTTCACCAGCCACCCTTGGCTTTTGCTCCACAAAGCTGACAACCTGAGTTAAGGAAGCTGCTCCAAGTGACTGTGGATGATGTTGGTGGAGCTAAAGTAGAAGTGTCAGGAACACCAGGTAGATTAGGCTTTTTCCCACTTCAGTGTTCCCAGCATCTATGAACAGGAAAACTGAACACATAAAAGTAAACTTCACGTACTGCTTAAAATAGTACTGAACACATTCTTTGCTTTTGTTGAGAGAAAATCTTGTCAAAACTGAAAGTGTATCAAAACTGAGGAGAGAGGAAAACAAAAGTAAGAATAAAAGATAAAAATATTGTCTCTTCCCCTCCTCCAAAACATGCCTGCATTATGCAAATATACCCTACTTTCAGGAATCAATCAAGGATGAATGGTTACAACTGCAATCCACAGCCTTGTGTTCCTTCTACAAATACTAACATTTCTCCTTATGATATATGTTAGCAAGTATTACTACTTATCTGTCTCTCTTCATGCTGAAGAGGGCACTGCATAAGGAAAAAGATGTCATTAAATCCAGCTTATTTACTTGACTAAAGAATGCACACAGAAAGATGGCAATTATTGAGCAGAAGCTAGGCATAACGAACACGAAAGAAATAGGAATAGCCGTCTTATAAATCTGCATTTTGTTTATGTGCTTCCCAAATCACAATATTGGGCAGAGTAAAACCAAAATAAAGTAAATGTAGGAATTTTTAGGGGGAAAAAGCAGAATAAATGAAAAGCCAATAACAACCTTGAACATGTCCCAGCTACCACTGCTTGAGACCACAGAACTAGCCCACACAAATGCATCCCAAACAGACAGATACCTGCAGACACAACTGCAGAGCAGAAGCTCAGTGTACAGAGTGCTACACCTGCTCCTGCTTCACGTGCAGGGCTGGGAAACTTCCAGGCCTTGACACACGCGTATTCTGGTTCAACTCAGAAATTACATCCAATCAAAAACAGGAACAGTACCAGGACTCTCCTAAGTTCCAGTATCCTTCTCACCTTGCTGAGCAGAAGCTCCCAGACATGAACAACTGTGGACACATGCACACACACACACGGGTGCATGCAAACCACCTAAGCAACAGATCTGACTCATCCTGAGCTTGTCAGGCTGTCTCCATAGACATGGTAAACTCAACATAATCAGAATAGACTCCATCAGGCCAAAATAAAAAGAAGTTTAGAGACTGGAGTGCCAGGACAGGAAACATATTGCTAGCAGGAAAGCATAGACCAGAATATGTGAAGTCACCAGTCAGCCAGAATTCTCTGGATGAAAATTACAAAACAGAATGACATAACATTTATTTGGTTTTGCAGGGATTTGACTAATAACAACTCATTTAAAGCCACCGAACTTGCCCTGCTACTTGCTTTAACTCCATCGAGGTCAAAGTGACAGGACATGTAAATGTTCATTTAGCCTTTTAACTAACCACCACAGATTTATAGCCCAAGAGCAGCAGCACTTAGTTCTTCCAAAAACCCCACCATGATCCCAAAATAGTCATTTTTAAACTATAATACATTATTAAGACTGCTGACAGAACAAACAGTATTACCTTGTTTAAAATGGTAGAGATGTAGAAAAACAGTAATAAAAGAGAAATTATGATGGTCTTGCTCCCACTGAAGTCATGTTTTTCATGAAGACTTCAAAGAGCAGGGAAAACATGGCCTTTGTCCAACTTTCTGCAAATTACACAATTGAGTAATTTTATATACAATAAATCAGTTCTGATACAACTCTGATCTCCTTGAGTTTGACAGCAAAACTCCTGAAAATATTTATTCTGGAGTGTGACACCATTTATCCTTGTGCTTCTCTGCTCTTTTACCAAAGTCTATAGGACATTTCAAGTGCTCTGCTGCCATTGGTATTTGCTACCTACATGTCTCCAAACTTTTACATGGTTTCCTGAACCTGAATTTCACCGGTTTGATGATTCAGGTAGACTTTTCCAGTTCCAGGATACTGACAAGAATAACACCTTTTAGTACCTTTCAGTCAAATGGTATTAGTACTGAAGACACAAAAGGCCAAGAGCATCAGGACCAGAGAAATCAACTTCTTAATGCAAGTCAAAAAAAAGAATTATTGAACACTGTAGCATATGTACACAAGATTTGTTTCTGTGTGTATTTCTACAGGACTTAGATAAAAATAAATGTTTCTAGAATTTCTGGGTGTCCTCAAGATGAAACTCAATAGATGTATTTGGTTTGGGGTTTTTTTGTTCAGTTTGGTTTGGTTTTTTGTGTGTGTGTTTGTGTGCATATGCATTTTAATATTGCAGAAGGATACCATGCAATGGTGTTCTTGAGAAATCTCCTTTCTTCCCCAATATGCAACACTGTACTGCTTCTACCTCTTCTATCATTTTCACCTGTAAGATAAATAGTCTCAACATCACTCCACCCATCCTGACAGAGGCACAACTATTCTTCGAATAAAATGTTATTGCTTTTCTGGAATTCTTCCAAGTAATTTCATGTCTTAAATGATTCTCTGATTTAAGTGACACGCTGGTAGCTGATGCTAGCATGTAAATCTTAAATTTTATTGATCACCATGTTATTCAAAATCTATGAAAATTCAGGAAAAACAAGCAAAACTGAATACCCTGTAATTTAGTCTGCATGAAACAGTTGCTTCCTTTCTTTCATTAACCAGTACATGGCTCCTTTATTTTCCAAAGGTGGCAAGTAAGCTAGGAAAGGTAAAACCAAAATTATGGGTATAATGGAAGATCAGCCCTTAGCAAATGCATCTTTAAATATGTTACCATAAAAATATTGTTTTCTCTGACCTTTGGCAAAAGCCAGTGAACCTTTTCATTTCAGTTTTAAAAAATTCAAATGAAGCTTAGATGACAGACACCTCCTAGAGGAAAAAAAAGTCCACAAGTCCCAGGAAAGTCCTAGATTGTATTTACTATTCTGAAATACATTTACTATACTGCAGGATACCAGCTGATACATTTTCTGTAGCATAATTAATTCAGAGACATCTGCGTGCTAGCAACCCAAGGATGAAACTTGGGGTTATGAGACCTGGATTATAGTTCTTACTCAGGAAGTGATTTGTGGAGTTTCTTTGAGAACCTCAATCTGACCCCATTTCACCATTATAAAATGTGAAGACATAATTTAATATAAACCATGTTCTTTAAATAAAATGCAAGTTTTTATATATCTCAGTGAACTGCATTGGAAACACTGCGGTTCCAATTAAGACTGAACTCCTGAGGATAGCGACAATTACAGGAAACCTTTATGATTGTGTTCTCTCAGTCAGAGAGCCCAGCTGCCTCCTGGAGAAACAGGACTGAACAGATTCATGTAGGTACTGCAGATGCCAAATAATAACAAAAAGGCTAATCCTGAATATTGCAGCTGCTGATAGTGTTCACTGACTAACAATGCAGAAAGTATTATTCACTATTGCCTACAGCATGCACTGCTACAGAGAAAGAAAGAAAAAAAAAAAAAAAAGCAGTGGTGGGTAGTCTGGGAAAACCCAAGCTGATCGTCTGAAGAGGAAAATCCAACTCAGTGCATATAGCCTGAGGTTATTGGAAAAGTGTCTGCTAATATGCAGCAGGCTCCCATAATTGTGCAGCTGAAATAATAATACCCCAACAAAATGCAATTAGAATGTACAGTGTTTAAAACCTCTGCCAGTTTTTACATGTCGGTTTATTCCAAAAGCTGGCTTATCCACTTTGTTAGTCTAAGTGTTCCAAAATTACTTAAAGAAATCATATCCACATCATTTTTAATAAAGGAGATCAGATTAAGTCCTAGGTAAGTCTATAATTTTTATTTGTTATGTATCAGGAAAAAAAAAAAGACTTGTCATTTGCTTTTCCAAATGGGAGGAGACTTCTTAAACATTATGGGAAGAGGGAGTTGGTGTGGGGACGGCAGTGTGCATGTACATTGGCTGGTACAACTCATCAACAAGGTTTATACAGTTTAGGTTCCCAGCCCAAATGCATTGAAATCATTTGTGATATGAGAGAGAGAGAAGTAACAACGGTTTCTTTGTCTATGATGCTTTCATATTCAGTGTCATTTTTTTTCTGGCTTTGATTGTTCTCCTTCAGTGATGGATGCTTTCCCTTCTTCCATCTCAGCATGCATGAGAGAAAGACAAAACTTAGCATATCCATCACTGGAGCCAGAACACACAGCACAGTCCATCTGGTACCATAAATCCCAAACTGATAGAGGCTCCTCGCTTCCCCCAGCAAGATTCTTAGCTCTTCTACTCTCTCTTCAGCATGAAATTGAATGCTGTAGACTTGAAGGTTCATTTTTTTAGGTGACTGTAGAGACAGCAGGAATATGGTTGTTGTGATGTGGACATATTCCAAGCCTTGTCTGAAATATTCTTACCCAGGGCCAAATGTTTTCCCCATCAGCAATGAAAGCATGCAATGCTTTTGCATTCTTCTAGCAGCCTATCCCTCCCTTTGCCACCCAACATGCATGCAAACTCCCATCTCCGTGGCTGCTCACCGTGCTGAAGCAATCACAAATGCCTCAGGCTAAGCAAATACAGTGAGGTAAACACCAGTTCTGGGCACCATCCCAGGAAGGACACACAATAATTTCCAAGCTCCTCAACAGATTTTTTTTTTTTTCCTTGTGTTCAGTACTAACAAGATTAAAGAAAAAGACTTTTAATATACAAGTAGGATCCCTGTCAAGACTTTGATTACAAAGCCTAGCTCATCATAAGCTATTTTTGAAAACAAATGCCTTCTATGCTGTGCTCTGCACTAGGCTTAAAAAAGTAAGCAACAGATCCCAGAATTTCCCTCCACTGTGCCCACAGTGAACTTCCTTTCACAGCTCTCCCTCTTCCAGTATCTCCAATCCACAGAATCTATGCTCATTTACAATTAACATATTACATTCACACGAAGTAGAGCATGAAGTACAGGACTCTGCATATACTTCAGGCAGCTGAGAAAGAATACCTGGATCTGATTTTGGTCCTGTATTTCAAGTCTGTATGAGATCCCATTTTCATACAAGAACATAACACAAAATAGAGCAAGAGATTTTGGTAGATGGTGCTGGGGTTGATCTGGAGTCTGGGCACTCGAGCTTTGGGAGAACTTATGCAGGAAAGTATGCAGAGGCACAGGCACACTGTTTATTAAAATGCAACGTTAAAGTTCAGTATCAGGTATTGGCTCTCATTATTTTTGACAATTCACCAAGCAACATTTACAATTTAGATGTTAATTCACAACGTAACAGTTGTGAATTAATCAGTAATACATACAAACCTACCTGCAGTAAACTCACCCATTAACAGGAAGCTCCTATTAGAAATGCCATTAGGAATGTTCATGAATTTGAATTGAGAAACAGAAGATTTTGCTTACTAGGACAGGATAGTAGGATGCATGCCCTGTTTAAATTTGTCTGCAAGGATTTGTATGATTCCATTGTTTCTGATCTCTTGTAATTATATAAGAAGAAAGAGGTATTTGATTTAGAACATCTGCATCAGAGCAAGCCACTAAAATTTTCCTAGAACTGCAGGAAATAAATAGTACAAACAAGCAGAAGAAATATCAAAGACACACCTAAATTTCATTTGGAAATTGTGATTTTAAGACTGGTACTCCCTTCAAGAATACACACAATACTGCTGGAAAAGCAGTATTCCAAAGTTCTCACCATTTTTCAGAGGTAAGATAACTTGAAACAATGCAACAAAACAAAGAGAAGTTGCACTGCAGATAAGTCTGTGAGATAATCACACTTTGTCCAAGATAAGCTTCAAACTCTACCACAGAATAAGTTTATATAGCTGGTGGCCATGCTGCAATTGCAGGGCTTTTACCCACCACACAACTTATTCTCTCACTTTCTACCCCAAGGTCTGAATTTCTTCAAAACAAATTAATTTGGCTCTCACATTACTTTGTGCTGGAGGCAGTATTGATACACAGAGATCACAAATGAAAATTAGACCACACAGAAGGGTATACTAAATTTTTCCATATAAACACAATGTTAAAATGGTATTTAAACAGTATAACATTAAAGTAACAGGATTAAAAGAAAATACATACCATGTTGAAAAAAATTGTATTACTTTACCATCATCACAGATGAGATGAAATGGAACAAAAGTGTGTAAGCATGTGGGAGACATTCTGCCATCATGACACCACACAGTCAGTGCTGGCCCAGAAGTGCACATCATTTTGCACATCTAGGAGGCCCCCCTGGTTCTCTCCCTCAGAAACTCTGAGTAATAGTGAAGGCTCCAGTTAAATAGAATTCTAACTTAAACTTCTTCTTCCTTTTAGCCACAGGAAGAAAGATTTAATGCAAAGGAGATGTTTACTTTCAAATACGCAACCTTGACTTACTGAAAACGTGAGCATCCTAGTAGGGCACTCAGCAGGTACGCTGGTAGAAGCATTTTTGCTCTGCTCTGCCTTAATCAACTTAAAATTATGCAACTGTTTAAACTGGTCTGAGGACTACACTATGCTGTTAATAGAAGAGACTTTTCTTCACCAAAATCAATCTATTTAAAAAAAAAAAAAAAAGGCAATATTTGTGCTGGCTTTTCTTTTTCCCCCTCCTTCATTTCTGTTAATTTCTCATACCCTATCTCCTTTCTTGGTGGTGGAAAAGAAACTAAAATCATTTTATTGTTACCCTCCACTGCCAGTCAAAACAAAGACAAAAGATGACTTTTGGTTTTATTTATGTCCACACATTTCTATGCAAAGAGTTACCTTCAGATATTTCCTCTAGTGACATAAAAAAGATTTGAGTCATAGTCTTAACTGTGTTACATCTGGAGAGCTTGGTCTTTGAGAGATCAAGTACACCTCCTCAGTTACCCAAAATTAGGCTCCGAATTCATACACACATTCTTCTTCATACAATTTTAACCTATGTTATGGTCCCTCCTCATTCCACAAAAAATCCTCTTAAGGTCACGGTACAGATGCAGCATTTGAAGAAAATTTTCTCTACCCAGAAAGAGACCTTTCGCACTGCTTTGTGTGCTACTACTGGGAATTACTGGGAAGAATGGGAAAAGTTTCTCTATTTCCTCGTTGGAAGATGCTGTTCCCCAGAACCCCTATGGGCCTTGTACTTTACGGCTAAAGTCTGAAAGTCTGTAGAGCAGACAGACAGTCAAAGTGGTTTGGGATACAGCACAGGGCAGTTCTCGAGGCAGAGACTAAACAGCAGGGAAAATAAAAGATGAGCACTCTCTTTTTACTTTATTTTGCACATCTTGTTACAGAAGGCTGGTGATATATCTCAGAGCTGTTAGAATGCAGCTTATAGGCACAAAACACAAAGCAGAACCTACCTTCCTGTGACTCAATAATTCCCTGTCCTCCTAGCCACTGAAGGGCAGCTCAGAAAAATACTAACAATGAAAGACTGAAATAAACACTTCTTGATACACCAGTTTTAGGTATACACGCTGCCTTCCTTTTTTACAAAGTATAAGGATCATCTACTTTTCTATCAAGTAGTCAAGAAAACATCTCATTTTCATATAGAGCATTAGTGGGAAAGTGCTGCATCGTCTGTAAATACAAGAGCAGAGCCCACTTGAGGGGCAGGAAGTAAAGCAGAGAGGAGGGGGAAATCCTGATTCAGTAACTGAAGGAAATCAAAACTAATACTGAAATGGAAAGGATAAGGCAAGTCATCAAGTGGGAGGTTAATAAACTCACCACCAAGAATCTTGTTCTTGTTTAGACATTCTTTCATGCTTAAAACTGCAACAAGAGACAGTGCTATTTGCTGTTTCCTGACAACATCCCAATTCATGCCCCATTTCTGTATGTCTTGAAACATCTGTAAGTCAGAAAATTTACTACAGACAATGGTAGTGGATGGGTAGATTATGTGCGGTATGGTTTCCTTTTATTTTTTTTTAAATACAGTAAAATTTACTACCATTTTTAACAGAGGATATATCACCAAGATCTAAGACATCTGTTGTATTTTTCTTGCGTTCTGAGTTTGGTTTGCAGTGTGCAAATTAAAATCAGTTTTCTAAATAAAAGCTAAAATTAATAAGGGAAAGCTCAAGAAGAAAGTCACAGTTATCACAATATCTTCTCTACATCCTATTCAATGACACCTTTAGAAATGCCAAAGTCTTTTTGACAGCAGTATGGCAAAATTAACAAAGCTTATTTTCAAGGCATCTTATCACTACAATGGGATGCAAAGTCAATAAAAGCTGCTCAAGAGCACCTCAGTTCTGACTCTCCAAAGTGCATAGTGGAAATCTTGTGGGGAAACCTGTATAAAATCCCAAGTTAGTTGCCCACCTAGTACTGCTAACTGTGTGTGCTATATTCTGGACAGGAACACAATTTCTTCAGGTATCTTCTCCCATTCTGCATTAGCCTGTTTTCCATCAAGCATATTATGCTCTTTTACTTGCCTCTGTGTATCAGAGATTCAAAGAAAGAAAAAGATGAAAAAAGTCAGAATAATAAGTTTACCACCCCCTTTTTAGGATGTAGTCTAAAAAAATGCCTCAGAAGAATCACCTTCATTTGCAACAGCATAACCAAGGGGAGTAGCTTTTACTTTCTTCCAACATGTTTTTACAGACATGCTACTTGTGATGTGTGATCCATCTCCTTAGGGAAAAAAAGATTGGTTAAGGATGCCAGAGATGTCCCCTTGAGGCAAAGGAATGGGGAGAGAGTTGGAGAGTAGCAACGGTGGTAGAAATTTCATTTGGACCACTCTAAATATTCCCATCGGACTCCACAAACACCAAACAAACAAGACTGGAAGTGATTCAACTCCAATTTCAACCTTTGAATACCTATAATTATTCCCAAAGGACTAATGAGGAAGGCAGTAGTCCATATCATAAGAAATACTGACAGACAATCAGAAAGCAAGACATTTAGTATTGTGCAGGATGAAGCTCATCCTTAAAATACTGGAAGAGCTAGTGAAGGAACTAAATTTTTAATGGATCCAACATTTCCAAAGATTTCATCCTACAGCAGAAGAGCATTCATCTGCTCTGCCTTTCTTCCAAGACAGTCCTATTTTTAAATCAACTGTATCACAAAATGGTTCTATTTATATATTACAAAATGCAATAAGGTCCTCTGAAACAAATTAGACTTGAGATATGAACAAGGAGAATTATCACATTACAACACCTCTGGATGGATTTGGCAACTTGCTCAGTTCAGACAAGTTACATCATTTCAATTGCTTCACTACTCCTCAAAACGGGTTCCAGATTTAGACAAGAGAGATTTACACAAAGATATGGGTAAACTCTTGTTTGCAAGGCAATAGTTAAAATTAATCCTCAGAAAACCAACCAAGAGTCAAAAATTCTTTGTATTTACTGAATACTGGATGTCCTTCCTCTTGCACAGAAAAACTAAGACTTCTGCTCAAAGATACACTGCAGCATTGATTCTGTTTTGATATTAAGGGTAGGTATTGGTCTGCTAGAACTTCAGACATATGGTCAAAGTAGCAAATGGCCCACATTTCAAGCTTTTTCAGAGTTTTATTGCCCTCTTTTAATTATCTACTTTTACAATGTAATTCTTCATTACTTACTTGAATTAATCCGTTAACGTCTCATTTCAAACAGCAACAAAAACAAAGTTGTCTCATGGAGTTCTCACTTTCCTGCATTGCAAGCTTGTTCCAATTAGACTCCAAATAGCATGGCAACTCTTCTGAAATTATTTTTAAATACATCACCTGCCCTATTTTGAAAGTTTTCTCCACCACACTCTCAAAACAAAACCTAATTTAAAATGCTAGTACCTCATCCTGCAGATGACAAGCTTTGAGTTCCCTCATGGTTTTTCATGAAAAGTAACCCCATAACTTAGTCCTGCAAAACAGCTCTAAGCATTTCTACATCATGGACTATTAAACTGAACCAAGGGAGAAATACGTTTAAAATAAAACAGAAACCTGAAACTTGATGAAAATCATCCCATAATCCCATCTAGCATTTATTTCATCTAAACCATTTATTTTTACTATACTCTCACTAAAGTCCTAAGAAAACCTGGTCACTTCCAGCTGCAAGAGGAGACAAAATTTACAATTATTTCTATGGATGCCAGCATCCCTTTTTGTTGCATTGTTTTTCCCTTTTCTGGAACATCGATTTTAATACTAAAGAGTAGGTCAGCAAAAGAAAGCATGAGTAAAACCATCACCACCAATCCTAAACACAAGAGACAACCATTTAACTGTACTTTATTGTGTGTGCTTGAATAGGTAATTCACACTTAGAGAAAGAAATGTGTAGGTACTATTTCCAACTTCATCACCATTCACCATTAAAATTCAAGTATTCTAACACACATATACACATGCATGCATATAAAATACAGAACAATAATAGAAACGCTTATCACGGTCATGCAAACTATTACAAATCTTTAAATATTTTATCATAAAACAGTGGGAAAAAATCAACCGCTAGAAAATTGCCTTAACTCTTTCATCTCTACTCATGAGCATCACATACAGTTTAGTTGAGAACTCACACCAAGAAACTTTTTTCATTTAAAAATATTATGCTGCAGTGTAAATATAAAAAAAAAGGCAAGACCAGAAGTCTCAAGAAAATATTTTAGAGAACCTCAGTTTTCTAATATCCAGACATTCTAATATCTATCTCCAGAGACACTTCTTCATCCTTGTCTAGGATGCTACCAGGAAACTGAAGTTCAGAATCTGAGATGCATTTAGAGTCAAGGAACAAAGTCACCCCCACAGAACAATTACCTTCTGTTCCCATACTGGGCAAATTAAAGTCCCTTCCTTGTGAAGAACTGAACACTACGAATCCTACAATTAACACTGCCATCAATAAAGAGCACATCTTCAGGGAAAAGTGGAAAAAGATGAAAGTCACAGCCGTGATTCAGAACAATCTGGAAACTGAAGATAAGAATGGAGGGACAACAGAAACAACAGCCAACAAAATGGGTCAGTGTTCAAGGTGTTACAGAATATTGCAACAAGCAAATACTTCAAAAAGAGGCACAAAAAAAACCTATCCTCCAAAAAACCCCCAAAATTAAGACTGTAACAATGATAAAAGTACTAGTAATCAGCTCACAGGATTAATCACATCACCATCAAGATATTTGAAGTATTTCACTTGCAAAGTACCAGTCATAGATCACAATTGACTGAGATCTAATTACAAAAACACTGGTGCCACTGAACCCAGGAAAAAACAGTGGCCTAATGACAAGGACCACTCTGTGCACTACGTTTGAGCTGTGTTACTTCCCCTGCTAGTTGTTCTCAGACTGTAAATGCAGTGCGAAAGTGCCATCCTGAACACAAGGAAAAACACCAGCAACGATTCCTTTGCACTCTCACAGAAGGCCTGATCACTAGTTGCAACTGCCTCAGCTTCTAGATACATGATAATAGGACAGAATCTTCACCTCTGATGTGCCTGAAATGCTTTACTTACACTCAGAGCCTATTTAGAATAGCCCTTGTTGGACTTTGTGAACCTGTGTTTTAAATCAAATGCAGCTCTGCCTATTATACAAATGCTGTAGTAGAAGCTGCTCTTTTCCCGAAATGAACACAAGCTTTTTAAGATGGATTTTGGAAAAGTTAAACTCTCCAGCATAATGGCTGAAAATAGCAACTGCTTAATTGTTTAAAACTTTTTCTAAGCAGTGGTCACAGTCATCAGTAGTCCAGCACTTCACCAGATGAAGGAGGACCAGAAGAAGGGTACTTGAAGCAAAACAACTTCACAACTTTCTTCCTCTTAAAAAGTAAAACCGAAAAAACAGGGTGGGGGGAAAAGGAAAACATTTAGCAAAAATTACTGGAGCTTTTCTCCTCCTAAGTACATGAAGAGCAAATTCTGTTGGGTGTCTAGAAATACTCAGAGCGCTTGTCCAAACACTGCCAGTATACTCCTCTCTGCCAGACTTCCCATGAACTGAGTGAGTTCTGAGGCACGAAAAGGTTAGAGGGAAGAAGGCAGCCTAAGGTCAGAAACAAGTTTAAACTGACCCAGCTGAAATAACAAAAGCACACAGGGTTATAACGCAATAATTTTTTACTCTAAAAAAGCACCGATTTAAAAAGCTTTATAATTTTCTTCATGTAGATTATATAAACAGAATTTCTTCCTTGCACAATTTTTTTTTTGTTTGTTTCTTGCACACAACAGAAGAAAAGGTTTTCAAAAACAAAGTGAAAAAGGTGCATAAATGTGGCTACTCCTAAATCACAAAAGCCTACAGCTGAATCCATTGCAAACATCGAAAAGTTTACCGAAATGTGCTTTTTGAAACAATTACCATAGTACCTCATGGGAAAATTCCCTAAGAAATAAAACAGTTTCCCAGAGGACTGTAATTGCTGAAGACATAATTGCTCAAATGCACTAGAATTCCTTAAACTTTCAAAATATTTTGTAAATTTTGGGAGGTTTTCAAGGGGTAAGGATTTTCCTCTTTAGGAATGCAGTTGTAACTTCTTACCTCAGCAGATACTTTTCTAAAGCACCCTCTCCCTTGTCATCTCCACTACCTTTACACAGCAGATGAGAAGAAAATGCAACATGTGTTTTTCACAAATAGGGCAGTTGCCAAAGTCACTTGATATTTTGATGTGCTGGAGGCTTTTACAGATTACAGTCATGACAGACATCAAGGTTAGCAACATTGCATGCAGGCAATTCTCTCATGCTGAAATACTCACAGCAGCTGAAGCCCTTTTATCTAATGTACACATATTTTCCAAAGCCAGGTCCTTGATATCCATGCCAAATATGCTTGAGAGGTAAAATGCAAAGTGCAATTATTGCAACATCTTTCACAACTGGGAAATGCAGATTCAGACACATGACTGTAAACAAGCATTTTCCCAGCACATTTTTTTCACAAACCTACTGCCAGTTTTACCTCCAACCTGTCCTTTCAGCCAGCCACTGCAGTTAATTTATCACCAGGCCTTCCTCCCATTCCATCTCTCTTCACAGAAGCTGCACATCAGCATCTGCAAATCCCTTCCCTGTTCTGTCCCTCCCTACTCTAATTTGCTGATGCCGTAAAACAAACTTGCAAGAGCACAGTTGTTTACAACACAAGACAGACTTGTTTCACTGTTCCTGGGTAATCTTTTCAATTAATCATCTATTGTTTTGATTTCAGGTGGAAACATTTTACCTTGTTCCAGGCTTCCTCTATGGTTATAGAGGTTCTCTTCACTATTAAACATCTCCCTTTTCTCCTCTGCTTGAGGGCATAAGTGTGACGCTCAGAGACCAACTCATGATAATTTCCTTTCCAAAGTAAAATATTAAATAATAAAATATCCTTCATAAAAATCTGCATATAATATTTATAGTGAGCATGCCCATGCAGAAAATAAATAGTGTCCATTAATATATTTCAATGCAATTGAGTGCGAGGTGAGAAATGCAGTAAGTGTAAGGTACCCAACATAAGCAATATATGTCAGAAAGGAAATCACAGCAAAACAGCAGACTGACTTCAGTTACCATCACAAGTGTGAAACCCAGGAAATACTGGCAATCTATTTTATTTGTTTGTGTTAAAAGATATGATCTTTAAAGAGATACAGAAGGATAAGATGAAAAGGTTCACTTTTCATAAAAGCAGAACACCATAAATACATTGTTGGATTGTGGATGAAAAGATGTATTACCCAAATAAAACTTAACTTGCACATGGCAAGAAAACACAACAATAAAATTATCAGAATAAAAAGAAGTATCATGGCTTTACACACTTGCCAGAGCCTACCTTCCTACATTAGAATTCCTAGTAAATTAGTCCAAATACTTAAAAAATAAAAACAACAAGCAATAGATTCTTCATATGAGGAATATAATTTTTTTTCAATTTAAGTACAAAATCTCTTTAAGCAAGAAATGAGGCTTATTATTTCCTATTTATGCCACTGTTACACCACAATGATTAAAGAAAGTCTCAACAATAAAAATGAAGCGGTTTCATATTAATTAAGTACTAATTAGAGAGAGACAACTTCACCCTTATCTCAACGAAAAGCATTCTAAAACATCACAACATCAGAAAGAAAAGCAACTCTGTATTCAGCCCTAAGCATTTCAGTCATTTTACTGATTTCAAGAAGCTCAGTAAAATAATCTATTTAATGTAGCTGATTTATATTAGGCAAAGTACTGGTCATCCTGTGGAATTGAAGTCACAGTGATCAGTACAATAGGCCTGTGCAATTAGAAATGACCAGCTGTAATTCAGAAATAAGCAATACTTCAGAGAAGATGACCTCCCATAAACCACAGACATTTAACATTTACAGTTCATAAACTAATAGATTGTGTTTGGGTGGGTCACAAAGGATCACCCTTAAGAGAAGTTAAAAAGAGGGGAACCGAGAGGCTGAGACGTGGCTGCTGTGGAAGGAATGGCACCAAGCAAGACTGGACAGATGGCAGCTGCTCTGGAACCCTCGGGTCTCCAGTTTTAACAACAGAGCAAGGCTAGGCACATCCAAAAAGACATGCCAGGAAAGCCACACAACACAACTTCTCTGTGTACCTTTGAGCAAAGAAACAAAACAATACTACACAGCTCTGAGATTTATAAAATCTCTCTCTAGGAAATAGTTTTTTACATAAAAATATGATCTGATATATCTGTCCAACACTACCATTTTTTTTGGCTACAGCAGAAACGAAGGATTTCCATATTTCATTCCTCTTTATCTTTCTCCTCAAGAATGAAGTAAGCAATGTAAAAGTCTAACCAACTCGCCACTTATCTTCACTAGCATTTATCTTATAACTCCGTGTCTATAGTACTTTTTTCCTACATGAAACAATGTCTACTCACTTGTGTTGCATATTCAAGACATGTATATACAAAACCTAACACTGACAGCTCCACAAAAAAAAAACCAAAAAAACAACCAAATAATTAAAATAAAATAAACCATTTTAACTTATTAAAATGAATGTTTTTCTCTGCCAGTAAGAACTTCAAAAAATATAATTGTTACATATTTATTAGAAGAGCATGTAGGAGCATAAAGCTCACAATATTTCCAGTTTCAATGTAATTTTTCTTTTCAAAAACACAGCAACTTCATGACTTGCCATGTTTGTGCTTTTAAGCTAAGATAGAGCTGCACAAATTCCCTCTGTATCTTTGAAGATTTTAATCATCTACCATGAAAAGTCACAGATGGCTTGCTACTCTAAGTGTACAGCAGGTGAAAACAAATGCGACATCAGGGCTGCTTCTCTGTGCAGTACCAGTTTTCAGTGTGATGGCTGCTTTAAAGGTTACAATGCAGGTATTACTCAGTTATCGCTAACTTGCATTTTCTGTGCATTGAACTTACCCAGCTTCAATAAAAAAAAAGTGCTCTGTTCATCACTTATGCATCTGAAGTGTTTTTCTCTGTAAAGCTGGCATTCTGTCAGCTTAGAGATTGCCTGCTAAACTGCCCGTCTTGGTCTTGCGTTATGAAAAACAGGAACAGGCATGCTTTTGAGGCACACAGCCAAAAACGAGTAATACCTTACAATTTATGTAATTACAGAAAACACAAATTTGCTGAGATGCATATAATATGAAAACTAAACTTATTTCTATGTCCATTTTTAAAAATCTCTCTCAACAATAGTAACTACATACCTACTGTATTTGATTTTATGAAACTAGATCAGCATCTAATGATTTCTAATACAAAGAGCATTGCGTAGCTAACTCAGGGCAAATACAATGTACTCTTAATTACCTACCTGCAGATTTTTTTTTTAAATATGCATAAAGAAACTTATACTGGGAGTAAAAAGAAGTAAATGTTGTTTAGCATTATTATCACCATGAAATCGAAAGAGTACCCACAGAAATTTTCTCCCCATTGAGAAGTTCTTTTAAAACACAAGGCTTCACTATTTTTCCCTTAATATTTAACACTAAATACTGGATATTTACTTAATATTTATGAAATGCAAAGCATTAACTGTAGTGTTATCAACCCTTAATATCTTCCTCATTAAATATCCATAACAGTATCAGCCTGTTAATACAACTACCTGCCAGTCGAAACAAGCAGCAATTCCAGTTCTTCTAACAGTAATAGCAGACTTGAGAAATGCAAAGGGCTGTGAAATAATACAAGCATCTTCAGAACATACATTTAGATCTGCAATACCACATCACATCAATATAACACCAGTTTCTAGAAACCTGTGTGCCCCTGTGGTGTAAGTAATACCAGGGAAAGAACTAGTCCTGCAAAAAGGCAACTTCCAACGCCCACGTGCAGTTTGTGGGAAAGAAAAGATCCGTTATTCCACATATAGCCAATCACACCCTATCATTTCCATTTCCAGTAATATGGATATAGCACCTCACTGACATTTATATCTTGACTTCCCAAATAATAATAACCAAATTACATTTTCATTTTTAGGGCTTGGGGGGACGGGGGCGGTATGCAGCTGNGCAGCTGGTGGAGGCGGGAGGGGGGAGGTCTGATTCTTTACATTAACAAAACAAGAAGGATTTGTCATCTATTATGACCACAGAAATTTCATCATGGACAACACAAATTTAACTTCAGACTAAATGTTCTCAAGAGTGCCTTGGGAACTAACATTTACTTACAACTGAAATTGATCTGTGATGCATGTGCAATGACCTTACTGGGTTTTGCATCAATATCACCTAGACTCATTCCAGACTCACACACAAATTACTCCAACTTGACTGTCTTGGTTATTTCATAGCTTTTTCCCAGCACCCTGTTTCCCTTTCTTTTTTTAATTATTATTATTTTTACTGAGACTAAAGCTCATAAAACCATTCCTTGTTTTTCTCCAGCTTCATATATTGAACAGATCACAGATGCTTTCGGAATCTAAAAGGCTTCATTTTTTTGCAAAAATTCTAATTCCTCAGTCATAAGGTTTCTGTCATCTTGCATCCCCTGCTCCTCCAATATCTTGAACTTCTAAAACATCACAGCAGACTCTAGACAAAGGTGGCTCACCTTGTGTTCACATCTCCTGACATCACTGCAGTGCAACCATTGTACACACCAAGCCTACACACACATAATGCACAGGTTGCACAGGTAATGGACAGATTGATACCCTCTGAGTACACATAACAGTGCTTTCTGCCTCCTTTTAGTCTGGGAGGGAGCAAGGTCTTATATACAGGAAAATAAAATCCAGTCAGCTCAAGCTGTTCAAAAAATTCACTGTAAACACAACATTTATCACTTCCAACTTTGCATTGAAAAGCAAGGATAAATATCAAAGAACAAGAGATTACACATGTTGCATTGTTTCTTATCTTCCAAAATTCTTTATTAAACTCCATGTTTTTATGATAATCAGCTTTACACCATTACTCCTCTTGAGTCAACTGGTTTACTGCTATGAAACCACTGCATAATTAGCCCAAAACATACAAGCCACAAGTAATTGGACTCTACCATCTTATCCCCTCTATATCAGAGCAAGCAGACATTTCAGTAAAATGTAGATGTAAGTAGTATACCCATTGCATGTGTTTGAGGAAGAAGCAAGTACAACCCAAAAGATGCACATACAAACCATCAGCCGCATTCTTTTGAAGCTGGAAATCAAAAAGCAGGGATGGAAGACGCAATTACCACAGAGTAGTAATAAACCACTGTCATTTGTCTCATGATTTCCAGCTGATAAATTTGGGAAAGTGCCAAAGCATTCAGGATGCACTGACAACCCCCTGTATCAGGCCTAAACACATTCAGCTGCATATTTGCTCGTGACAGAAGCTGATGTCAGAGTATGCAAAATATGTCTCTAACAATGGAACAGGTTGCTTGTTCCTAAAATAACAAGGTTAAAAATCACCATTCCCAAACTCATTTTGTAATAGTCACTATGTGTTAGTACTTAAAACCATGATGAGAATCTAAAAAAAAAAATAATAAAAAAAAAAGTTAATCAGCCAATTATTAAATACAGATATTCATCTTTTCACTTTTTGCATTCTAGGGAGCAGTTACTCAACAAAAAAAGTATGCAAAAATATCATCACAGGAGGAAAGAAATAAAAAGAAAGCAAAAAAAATACCACTAAATGGATTTACTCTAAACAACTTTCACCTACCTAAAATGAATTAGGGAAATTTCAAATACAGGCTTCACTTTTATATTTAGAATAGCCAGACCAGCAACTCACAGGAAGGCACAAAGTTTGACGCAGGCCATGCTGAGATGCAATTCCTAGTAGGGTCACAGTTCAAGCAGGGACAGTAGAGCACATGCCAACACCTGAACTAGTGCCAGTATACTGAAATAGCAGTTCTGACTAAATACCTCATCCAGTTTTGACCAGAATAGAACTTTGCAACTACACTGGTTTTAGAAGCCTAAGGAAATATCATCACTTATTTTTCAAAAAAGTAGTATTTTAAAACCACTTAATCCAAGTTAGTATTTGAAGTTTCAAATCAGATTTTAACTCTTAATTGGCAGGTATTGCTAATCTCCAGGTTCCTCTTTTCACATTTCCCAGTATTCTCAAACACAAAAGTTTTTAGAAGTCGTGATAGTTCAAGCAAAGATCCAATCATTCTCAAAAAAGCAAAAACCTAAGCTGGCTTGGCATTGTAGCCAATCCAATCAATTTCTCCAAAAACGCCAGAGCACTAGAAAATACACTCCAAATGGTTATACTTACAGATAGCTTGTATCCAGCAGAATAACAGCAAAAGCATTTGCACATCACCGAACTAAGTTAATAGATTTGTTTTTGCATTCAGTACACCCAGCTTGCAACTAAGCTAGTCAGCAGTACTCTAATTAGAAGGGGGCACAGAAAAAAACAAAGAAGTCCAAAACTAACAAGAAGAAATCAGAGGGAAAGATTAAAAGTGAGATATGGCTTGCTTTGTTCAAATATGAGAGACAGAAGTTCATTTAACTGACACTGTTATGTCCGTATATACCCGATATGGTCTCTCTCTTGTGGGGTCCTCAGCAGCACAAGCTGCAAGGACACCAGGGAAGAAAACGAAGAAAAGCAAATTTTCCAGGTAAGCAGAGAGGCCCTTAACTTAGCAACTACAGCCTGGCACAAATTTCCTTTGTTATTTCATACTAACAGAGAATGAAATATTAAAAGCTTTATGTGGCATATCCTTTGATACAGTCAGTGAGACAGTGAGTGGAAAAGTGCCTACCCTCACATAAACTCATTCAAACGAGGCACATGAGGCAGATTTTTGCACTACTTCCATTTCATATGCATGAAAACAATCAGCTTCCAAGCACTGAAACAACGCTCTTTAAAGTGTAGGCCAATAGCATAAATGTGATTTGTCAGATACTGAGAGGAGGGAGGTGAGCAAGGAATAGAAAAACCTTGTTCCCATTTTGTCCCAAAAAAAAAAAAAAATCTCATAACAAAACATACACTAAGGTCAGTAGCAGCAGCAGCTCACAGCAGCAGGTAGGAGGGCATGGCCAAGTGTCAGCTGATCAAGTAAGGTTGAAAATCAACTGTGTGATGGACCCAGTGCTTCTGTGCCAAGTCACTGGACACAGAAATGATATCCTGACTTTCAGTTCTGACTCTGACTTGTCAAAGAGCTACTTGGAAATAGGTGAAGTGACCAGACCAGCTATTACTAGAATTTGATATAGATATAAAAAATTAATTTTAAAGTAGTGAACAAAATTCAGTGCAAATACCTTATTGGCTTTATAAACCTTGTCTTCCTGCACAAACATGTAGCTAATAATATTAGAACCTTATGGTTGTATTATTATATGGGGAAATAAATTATGCTATGTGTTTAATAGTGGGCAAATAAATACCATGAAGTAAAAGTATAAACAATATAATGATATCATAACCAGATATTTGTCTGATAATAAATACATTTATTAGGATTATTTCCCAAAATGTAAGGCCAAACATCAGACAAAGGGAGATTTAAATCCTTATCAGCTGCAGAGCCATATACAAAGATGACAGATCATGATGTTTACAGGGCAAACATAGACAGACAGAATGACATTTTCCATTGTTTGAATTCAAGGCTTTAGGATTCCTAAATCTCAGTAGTATTGCTGCTGTGACTAATCCATCATGTCGATTAGTTGATTCCTATTATTTGTTTCAAGAAAGTTCCCACTGTCTTCTTTAAAAGAAGTAGGTTGCAACAAAGTTTGGGTTTGGGGTTTTTTGTGGCTTTTTGTTTGTTTGTTTTGTTTTATTGGTGGGTTTTTTTTCCTATTCTAGGTGCCAGCTGGCCAGAAGTTAGCACAGATGCTGAATATTTTGTTGTTCCTCAGGAGGGATATGTCCCTTCAGAAAATAACCTTGATGTAAAAGCACAGCAGTGTAAATATTGGCACACACTCCTCTCTCTCTACAGGCTTGATCCACAATCCAACTCCTCAGGAAGATAAAATCTGTTCTCTGGAGGGTTCAGAAGAATTACTACAAATGGACCACCAGGATGGGACTTTAAAAAAAAGTTCTCAGATGTGACCATATCACTGCATTTCTGTTTGAAGATTTCTACTTACCTTTAATGTCAAGATGAGAACTTCTTTGAGCAGAACAGCAGAAAACTCAAATTCCTGATTACAAGGACCTAGAAATTACTTTTGCAGGTAGATGAAATCTTGTAATAGCCAAAATCTTAAAATTAAAACCATTGCACCAATATCCATTGTAAGAGTTTAAAACACTTGCAGAATGCTGCATTCTAAGTGGCTCCATTCCAAAGCCACAGGCAGATCACCCAGCAAATCAACTGCTATGACAACAGTGGTCTTCCAACTCATCATCCAACTCCTCTATTTTAAAGAAACATTTGTTTCATTCACTAAGTTTCTTTATAAGACTAAAAGGCTTTAAAATCCCATAACACACAAGAAATTGAACATAAAAAAAACACAATACCTTTGCACCATCAGAAAAAAATAACCAAAAGCCAGGTAGCAACCAAAAGAATATATTTAGCAAAGAACAGCTAGTATTAAAAAAAAAACCCAGCATGCTCTACCTTTGTTTCTTTCTCTGTAAAAACTACCTCATAAAATCATAAATATTAAACTGAAAATGCAGAAGACGTATCAAGTCATCTAACCTCACCTCTGATTCTCTGAGAGCCACTGCAGTATTTTTCTAATGAGGAAAATTTCTGATTGGATTGGCTTATGCATGCAAACTTCATAAAAGTCTGTGCAAAAGCTAGCTATCCTCATAAAAGCCAAGAAAACAACTCTCTTTGTTGCATTGAATAAAATATTATTTTATAACCTGACTAGATCTCTGCGACAAAACCAGACCTGATTCTTAATGTAAACAATGGACTTCTTATACCAGCTTAATACTGAAATAGAGTTTAAAACAGTAATTTAAAGTAGTTATTTCTAAAAATACCACTTGGCTGTTATTATTATAAATAAACTTATGCCATTGGTAAAAAAAAGTATTAGAGAGCAGTCCCAGTTTTCCCTCCACACACCAAACTACTGTTTCTTGAGTACAATAAATGGGGAGGGTAGGCACCATCTTATTTTGTTTTCCCTGGGTCTTTCACCTAGCAACAAGAAATAAAAAAAAAAAAGTAATAGTTTATAAGGACTGCATGAAAAATGCAAATGCACAAAAACTGCCATAGGAACTCTAATCTAATTCACTGCTTCTACTTTAATCTCAAAGTATTTATTCAGACTCCAGTACCCTCTCAAGACAACAGTATTATCACATGCACATACAAAAGACGAGTGAAAAAGGACAACGGTGACAAAGTGACTTTCTCCCTCCCAGCCTTCAAGCATTTTCTGACTCCACATCCTCAGAGCTGCTCTATGGTAAATCCACTTTGTCAGTGACCCCAAGAAGCTGCACTGGAAGCTAACAGACTACCAGCATGCTGAAGCACTGTTACACCCTTTCCTCTCAATCCCAAAGTCAGGTTAGAAGCTTCAGTGGCATACAAAATTTCAATGGCCGGCAACTGAGGGAATTCCAAATTCTCTCTGCACGAATGAGTTCCATGCATCAATATTATTGTCCCTAAATACTGGGCCTACAGGGTCAGGCCAAAGGTGTGTCTAGATCAGTGCTACATCTCCAAGAGTAGTTAGAGCTGAGTCTCAGGAGTACCACAGGTTTGCCAGCTCCTTTTGCCAGTTCTTGAACTAAAGGTGCCGAAAGGCAGTATTTCCAATACCTCCTTACAGAGCTGTGGCCTGTGAATCAGACAGACTCCCTTTCTGATCTCATCTGTCACCATTAGCCTCCACTACCTCATGCAGCAGCAAGTGCCAGGAGTTCACTGCTGTCTGGGTATCATTGAGTTTCAAGTTTCTTTCTGTTCTTGTATTGCAGGAATTAACAAATGACAGTTCCCCGAATTCCATATTGTGATTTCCTAAAACTCAGCTGTCTTCCCCACACACAGTCTGTTCCTCTCCATCATGAAAAGTCCATGGCCTTATTCCTTCCTCTTACTCTATTTATCCATCTCCTATGACTACTCCTCCACCCCTACTCTCAAATAAAGGTTTGAGAAAAGGGGGAAAGCACAGTTATTTGCTGCAATGTAGCCCATTTGGAAAAGTTTCAAAAGGAAAAAGAATTTTAATATCTGGTAAGAAAAAAAATTGCGTCTTTCAGTCATCTGACTTACACCTCACGTGCTGGACAAAAGTTAACATTTGAAACAAAAAGTCTAAGCAGCACTAGCTTGGATACAAACACGGTTATATCATCCACTAGTATTCAATAATATAAAATATTTTTCTGGTTTTAAATTAATTTTTATCTAATTAGTTTTCAGAATACACCCACATTTTCATACACATTCATAATGGCCATCTCATATCGTTAACTAGATGATTACCTATGTTATTCCTGTACTTAGAAGCAGTTAGTGATCGTTTTCTGTCTTTCCCAGAACTAAACAGATTCAATGAAACAGGATTCAAATTTAATTTTCAAGACCTTTAGTGCCTTCCATAGGTAAGAGCCTATTTAATCTTTTATTCTGGGCACTTGCTCAGAACTATTCCATACTACATTGCAGAATTTCTTTATGTACACCTGTGTTCATACATGGGAATATTACTTACCACTACAAAATCATATCGTGCTCAAATTCCTCCTCCTTTTTGCACGATAAAGGTGCTAAATAAATGCATTATGCTTCTCTTTCTTTGAATTCCACTTACAACAAATGGTTCTCAAAAAATATTTCCTTTTTTTGTTTCCCCATCCCAAAACGTACTTCATAACCAATTTTATGAACAGAATTATGTATTACCTCAGGCACAAAAAAACCAACTAAAACAAGCTGAAATTCGGATGCTATTTTTCAGTGCTTTCTTACCATCAACACCATTTTACCAAGTGAACAAATACAGTGAGCTACAAGTCAGCAAACAAGTCATCATAGCCATTTACCACTGATTGGAAAAATATTAATAGCTTCAGGCAAGTCAGTCATTAACTCTTACTGATTTGGAGGGTGATATAACATTAATAATTCAATAAAAAACACATTGAGTAATAAAAGCTTAGGGTTATTTATTTAACCAATTAGATCATTTTTGGCAGCATCCCTACTTTTGAATAAACCATGCATGTTCTTGAATTAATCATGAGAATTGAAAACTACAAATCTGCAGTCTCTATCTTCCAGTCAAAGAGATACATTGCTTAAGAAGCCCAAAAGATTGAGGGAGAAAATAAGAATAATTTAGATTCTCTGTGGACAAAGAGAGCTGGCACTAGAAGACGTGTAATTAGCAAAGCTTCGCTACTGATGCTTAACGATCTGTTCTTCATGCACCACTTTCCCAATCCACTGAGAGACAGGTACAAATTGCACCTATAAAAAGTTATAATCCATTAGCATGCATATGAGGTGCATCTTGTTACCAGTAATGTTCAACCATCCTCTCTAATCTATGAGAGTGGCAGAAAGATGCAAATGTTTAACTAGAACACTGTACTGAATTACCATGCATGTCATTTATTAACAGCTTTATTTTATTCAGAAACCTCACTGTGACAAACCATTACCACCCTGGCAGTCTAAAGTCAAGGGCTGGGGTGGCAGGGGGGGTGTGTCTGTTTGGAATGCTTCAGTTTTGGTTTTTCTACAGGGAATCAGTGCATGTCTCACGGTCCATATGAACGCTTAATTCTCTACTATAAATTCTAAATTCCTTACAACACTCCCAATTCAAAATCCCTGTTTCAAGTCTCTTTTATAGCAACCCAAACAAGCAAAACTCTCTAGAGTGCACCATCAACTGGAGTTACAAGCTGAATGCTCAAATTAGTATCTTCTATATATAATATCAGATATATCTTGAGATTCAGATTGGCTCTGCTCATTCGGACAAAAAACCAAAATTACAAACCTAACAATCTAGTTCTATCTGATAACTGAAGCGGCTTTAGCAAATGGATGAAAGGGAAATATAAAAGATGGCCATCACTCCCACAACTCATAGTGAAGCTGTGTTCTTAAAATTAAGTCTTCAGGCATTTAAACTGGGATTTCAAAGAAAAAACAGAAGGTGATGTTTATTTACTTTTAATATTAGTCATCCCAGAAGTAATGCTTCACAAGTTGAAAAACAATCTTTATACTGATTATTTTCAAAAGAAATTTCACCTTCATTAAACATGCTAAGATGTGTCAAACTTGCTTTTAAGAGAAATCAATGAATGCTAACTCAATGTAGATCCTATATATAGACCTGAAAAGAGTAAACTAAAAGAAGGAAAAAAAAAAAAACACCACAACAAAAACCCCCAAAAACATCTACATTCTTTCCCCCCAGTTTTTTTTAGAGTATACTAAAAATTACACCACAAAACTATTTCATATTATTTTAATCCTGTAAGATGCCTAATTCTGGTTCAGGAGATGGGACATTTAACTGTCAATACCTCACTTCTCTGTAGAATTTTTAGGCCTTAACAGGTTTAGGGCAGTTTTTTTTGTTCTTTTTAAATAAGTATTAAGTTAAGTATTTCAACACTCTCACCTTCTAAATCAGCATTTTCAAGAGCCTATGCTTATATCACATTCGCATCTAATTGCCTATCCACACATCCCAGTTTTCTGAGGCGAAACACCTGAGCAACTAGCATGAACAGTGAACTTTTTGGTCTCTTCAACTAAAAACACCCAAACTTCTAGGCATTTACTTCTATATGCAGAGGAAAATAGCTTTAGTGAAAGAAATGCTTCTCCAAATTAATGAACATCTCATTTTTAAAAAAATTATCTTCCTATTTAAAATTAATCTGCTTGTTTCATTAAGCATTCAATCAGCCCTCAGTTAAAAATTTGGTATTACTTCAGGCAACTAAGAGTTGCGAGCTTTGGTTGGTTTTTGGGGTTAATTAATCCCCTGTGCGAGAAGAGGCAGGAAATGCTTCAAATCTCAAATGTATTAAAGGAGGACTTGGTACTTTTTGAGACTGCATAGTAATTCCTAGCATCTCAGAACAAGAAACCTATACATATTCTACACCCAAAATTTCTCTTCTCTAATAAGGATTTTAGAAGGTACAGGGTGTGTGAGCTCTCAGCAAGTATGAAAACAATGAACAGATTCATATCAGTAAACGCACAGCAGGAGCACAACACATCTGCACTTCCACAGCCCTGACATGTCAGCAAAGGCCTGAAAAGTAGCAGATGTTTAACAGGTCACAGAAATAATATTTCTATTGTTACTTATTTTTCAGGCATCTAGAAAGTATGTTATATGGTTCCAATACAAAACCCACAACCACAACAGAAGACAGTAACTTTGAACTAAGACAAAAAGCAAAATACACAAACAAAAAAAAGTTGCAAGGAGCTGAATAAATAGCGCCACAGTGACAATATACTTTATAGTCTTTCAAGTCACCAAAGCACACAGGTGTTTTAGGAGATACTTTTGGCTTTTTCAACTGTCATGATGAAGTCAATGTGGTGCTGATTCCAGAACTGATCTTCAGCATCTGTTCTGCTAAATAATGATGATTCATTCTATCCTTGTTCTCAGTGATGCCCAAACTAAGTGTGCATTCCTCCTGTGAATAAATAACTGAAGTTTTCAAGCCACCAACACCATGTGTCAACCAGCATTTTTTTCCCTTTTGCACATCCAAAATACCTCTCTTCCCATTGCTATTTTTTCCTGTTTCTCCTCACCACCCAATACCTCCTATTTTGCAGGGATCCTATTATATATGTCATAAGTGGAACAGACATACAGGGTTTTTGTCGTTCTCTCCTTTAGCCATTAACAGAAGGGAAACAATGAAATATATAATAATAATGATTACCTGTAATAGCACTGATTAATCTGGATGTGATTTGGAGATGTTTCTTTTTCTTATTATCAGAAAATAACTACTTCAAGCAAGCAGTAACTCTCTAAGCAGAAAACAAACCTTTAACAACAAAATTAGTTTTATCTAAACAAACACGGTACCTTGCATCCCAGAATTGTGACAGAATAGGCCCATGAAGTCACTGGTGTGACAGCAAAGAGTTTTAACAACCAATCTATCAAGACAAACACAAATACTTAAGTGGAAAAAAAAGGGTGCGTGGAAAAAAAAAACCACCATCTATCTCAAGTCACACAGGAGTGAAAAAAGTAAAGCAGCCCAAAATCAAAAGCAGTCAGGCACCCAAGGAGCTATTTTCTTTCAAGATGGCAGATAGTTAAGAACCAAAAGTGGAATAGAAGCCTAGAAAGGATACAAATGTGAATAAACCAAAACCATTCAAATGTGCATGTGTATGACACTTAAAAGAAAAATACATTCCTTGCTTTAAGAAAAGAAGGCTGGAAACTCTTTGGTATGGAGTAGAATTTGCAGATATTTTCTATAAAATCTTGCAGCAATCATACAGCTTTATCTATTAGATGGAAAATCTATTCTGAATATGAACATTTCCTTTAGATTTCTACAACTGCATACTGTAAAGCCTCACAACAGGAATTCTGCCTGCAGATTTGCTCTAACAAGATTTTGCAGCTCTGCACCAAACCCTGCTCAGCAGTTTACAGCATTTGCACAGTAGCTACAGAATGTCCTGCCTTGCACTCATCACTTAGCATTCCATAGAATCATAATACCTTTCAGCTTGGAAAGGACCTCAGGATAACTTAGTTCAATGTTCTGCTCAAAACAGGGACAACAGTGAATTTAGACCAGACTGCTCAGGGCTTCATCCAGCATGGTCTCAACAGCCTCCAAGCGTGGAAAGCTCAAAATATCTCTGAGCGACCGGTTCCAGGCCTTAAATATCTTCATAGCAATTTTTTTTCCCTCATCAGAACTGGAAGATCCATTCTTCAATTTAGGACTGACCGCTCATTTTTTCTCCATTATCTTCTACTAGGCCTCCTCACACCACCTCTTCTGCAGTCTGAACAAGCACAGCTGTCCCTGTCTCTTCCCTCCCTTCCATGTTCCAGTCCTCTGTCTTACAGCCTGCCCATGGATTCACTCAAGCTTATCAGCATTCTTGTACCAGGAGAGCCAAAACCCAACACAGGATTCCACACATGGTCTTATAAGTGTCGAATAATGGGGAATAATCTCTTCACCTACCAGCTTTACTCCCATTGATGTAACCCAGAACACTATTAGCCTTCAGCACTGTCAGGGAACACAGCTGGCGGTGTTTAGACTTTGTCAACCCGCCCCCACATCAATTAACTCTAAGTAATCTTAGTTGCATCATGATTTTTGTCCTCACAATTATACTTATCCATATATTCATCCAGATCTATATATACATCCCAGATGCAAAACTGACACCCTGAACTACAACTATAAACAATTTAATGAAAACTATTTCACGTATGAAAAAACAGGATAGCTAAGAGAAAAAAGAACACATTTAGTTTAGAAAGAGTTATTTGAATACAAAAGCTAACCAAAACACAAAGGTATAATAAAACAAATCAAAAACTTTACACAAATCAACAGGAACCCTGAAACTGATTTTTCCAGTTTTACAGTACTAGGTTCTTGTTGACCACAAATTGGAGAAATTAAGCCAAGTTACCATATTCTGTCTTTCTGTGACTGTAGCAACTTGCAGCTCCAGTCAGAGGCAGATTTCTCAAATCCAGAAGTATTTTCAAATTAATTTTTAAGTAATCATTCACAAAAGTCTGTAAATTTTAAAATTTTTCACAAAACTTCTGGTGACCTGTGTGTGTGCATAAATCATTAAGCAGTTCAAATTTGTAACTCTCCACTTGCATTTGACAAGGTTTGGATAGCTTTGTTATCCCACTTCAACGTGCAGCAATTTCAGTATTCCAAAGAATGTCAAAACATGGGGATATCTGAACAAGTCATTAACAATTTAACAAACATATTCTGAAGACTAATAGATAAAAAAAAAATGTGATGGACTAAACTGCATTGCTTTCAAGACATCCCAGTAATTTTTTAATTCAACTAATCAAATATATTTAAATAATCAGCTTAAATCAATACATATAATATTTTTTCTTCATTTTAGCATCCTGCAGTTCACTGGAACATAACAAGCATTAAGTAATCACATACACAGAATAAGAATTACCCATATGAATGCTGGAATAATTCACTATGCTTACAATTCGAGTTACAAAATTTTTGATAGGAAGTGCATTAGCTTCCAGTCTCAAGGCTAAATATTTAAACTTGCAAAGTTTGAATTTCATACCCCTGAAAAATTAACCTGACAAACACAGACAGCTTGCACAGTAAATTTTCGCACTGACCAATAAACCTCAAACAAATCACAATCTTGGTCTCGAACGTGTTGACAGAAAAAAACTCCATCAGACTGCAAATACTCTTTTTTAAAAAGTAACTACTATTTTTCCATTATTTTTCTTAAACTTAAGTCTAACCATTTAAACATACAGCATTATTTGAGTACATTGAAACCAAATAATTTTCAGAGGTCGGTATTGCTAGAACTACCACTCCACAATTTCAACACCCGTATATCATTTTATATGAAATAAGAACAGTAATTCTTAGTCTAGGCAATTTTTTATGTCCTGACACCATGATCCAGTGAGGAAAGATAAAAACCCAGCCAGTTGCAAAAGAAAGAAAAGCATTAACACTGCAGCTTTGTGCTCTCCTTCCAAAACTGAACCCACTGCAAAGCAGATCTCAGCTGAGCTTCTGTTCATGTTACTGGCAATCTGGATGAATGGACATAGAAAGAAGAAGAAACACCTCTGTGGGTGCTGAGAATATTTCACACTGCAGCCATGAGGAAATATTTGCATGTCCCTTTGATTAAAATGCAATGAGAACTTTGTATTCAGTTCTACAATAATTACATGCTTATAACAGAGGAACATATCATAGTGACAACTGGGATATGCTTTCAAGCCAAACACATGCAAACAAAAGATTGTATCTGCGCAAGCACAGCCTGATGGTGACAAGCATTCTTTGAAGTCCTAAACCGGCATTATTGCTGCAAAAAAAACATCCCTTTCTACTGCATTTGTTAAGTCTTCTGTCTTACAGAAGGTATACCTAGAAATTCAAAAATGAGAATTTAGTGGGGAAACATTCTACTTTTGCTTGTAGCACCTTAAGAAGCTGCTCAGCACCACCATGCAAGATAAGCACAGTACAAAAATCTAGCAAAGCAGGTAGAACAAGACTCAAAATTTACCCGCTCAGATCATTGAGATGTAAAATGTTCTAACTGGAGAAGAGACACCGTACATGCAGAGATGAGGGACGAGTGCCTTTGGGAGGCCAGCAACCTGCCCTGGGCAAGGTTGAAGGAGCCCTTGGAACTGGCAGGAACCCTCTAATCCTGAGCTACCATCGGCCAGGGCAAGGCCAGCAGCATCACTGACAAAGCCATGAAATCAGGGAGACCAGGTACTAATCAGAAAACTACTCTATTTCTGCTCCTGTTCTTCCCTGTTTCTAGAGATGAACAAAAAATCCACTAGGAACAGCACCTAGGGGCAGTTGTGCTGACCACTGCTGCTTGGCAAGTACAACCTGAGAGGACAGAGCTTGCAGGCACAACTGCTCCTCCCTGCTGTTTTTGCACCCGCAGGGTGTTCCACGAGTGGCCTTCACCGCAGCCTGAAGTAACCTACAACAGCACAGTAACCACCTCAGCCAGGGCAAGGCAAGGCTGGCACCCCACGGCTGGGAGCAGGTGTTGGAGGACAGGGATGAAGCCCTTCCCTGCCAGTGACAGCTGCGTCTGTAGCTGGGTGCCGCTGCCAAGATGTTGTAGCGGCAAGGGCGGAAGGGGCAGCCTCTGTGTGGGGCATCTGCCTGGAGCTCGCACAGCGGACACAGCTGCGGCGGCCCAGGCGCAGGGCAGGGCTGAGCCCCTCAGCCACGGGCGGGCGGGCCAGAGCCCCGGGGAAAGCCTGGCCAAAGGAGGGCAAAACGCTGCCCGGCAGCCAGGGCTGAGCCAGAAACACGGAGGAGGAACATAGAAACCCCAGGAGCAGCTGGATGGGCATCTGGCAGCCAGTCATGGTCAACCCACCACTCATCCGTGGTAAACACCTCTAGAGCAGCTGAAAGCAATGCTGAAAACACTACACTACACTCAAATGTTGCTGTTCACCCTTGTGAGTCATCATCCATAGATACTCAAAGGCAGACACACAGGTGCAGCATCAAATTATCAAACAGGAATATAATTTTGGGTTTCTGTGTTGATTTAAGCCCTCAGAGTTTTGGCAAATAGTGTGGCAAATAGTGCTGGTTTTTAAAGGACATACCCCAATTTTACAAATTTAGATATTAATTAAAATTCCTTGTTCTTATTTGAAATACTTGTGGGTATAAAAGTACAAAAATTAGTCAGAGACTCAAGGTCACATATAACATTTGCAACTATATCAAATTCATTAGTTCTCAAACAAATAAGCCCTTTGTTTGCAGCCCACCTTCCACATTTTCCGAAGTATCTCTTATTGAAAAGTATTTTGTTGATGTGTGGGTTTTTTAAAAACAACCCTATTTTTTTTTTCCTTCTTCCCCTCCCTAATTCTTTTTAAGAGCTCATAGCCTACCACTACCAAAGTCCATCATCCAGTATCATAAATACCATTAATTTCAAATGAAATAAGGCTTTGACTTCAAGAGAAGATTACTCTCACCTGTATTACAGGTACTTGTGCCCTCCGACGAATCTGCTATCCCAAAAGAATTCCCAGCCAAACCAGAAAGCTACTCTTACAATGCTCCTAGAATCCTCCTCAAGTCACCCAGTATGATAGAACTTGGCTGCCAAAAATATTTTGGGAACTGTTAGCATGCTATTGGATCTCTTCAATGCAGGAACATCTGCTGCCCCGTGCAGGGAGGGAGGAGATTGGAAATGCTGAGACCCAACAAACACTTCTGACACAAGAGGGTAAGAAAAATTTCTCCCACGAGAAGGAACAGTTGCGTTTACTCCTATGCATATCCCAGGCCAGGCATTTCCACTACTTTTTAAACTAATTTGACTTTTACTAGCATGAACCCTCAACAACTGAGTAAAGAATAATTTATCCTTTCCACTGCTAAGGATTTCCATTAGTAAAAGAGACTTGGAGAAATGTATTGAGTAACCGCCAATGCAGTTTGAAGAATGTCGCACTATCATTTACAAACACAACCGTCTCAGAAAGTAACTCCATCATCTGCATCAAGTGAGTATTGGCAGAGTCATAACAGAATTATAACATAAGCCATCAGTAGATATTTATTAAATTTACTAGTCCAATAGGCAAGATTTTTAAGGCATTAATTTCTTTTTCTATTCAATATAGTTTCCTTTAATGTATTTTATATTGGGAATAAAAAAATTATTTTATTGTATATTACTTAAAAGTTTATTAAAAACCTGTCACTACTTTAGTTAAAGTTACTTACTAATTAGAATTTCTTCAACTGTTTCTTTAAAGTCCATTGGAATAGTGCTAACAGTTAAGTACTTTAAAAAAGAAGACGTCTAAAAAGTTCCTATGTTATTAACATTTTATTAAAATTTAATCTGTGAGGAAGCTGAGGGGGGCAGAAAAACAAGTTCATTTTGTTACAGAGAAAACTGATTCCCTTCACCCCACCTTCCTCCTGAGCTTAGGTCCAAATGACTGTATTAAGATTTAAATTCAATTGAGTAAAATAAAAGAGTTCACCCCAACAACACAATTATAATATTCTCACTACATCTGAATGTTCTAATATGTATTCATGGAAGAATTATACAAATTCGTTTTGTATCAGCTTCAGTATTTTGGAATATTAATAAAGGTTCCACTACTAAAAAAGATGCAGTAGAGGAATGGGAATACAGTTAATAAACATATAAACATATATTTCTTTTACATTTGGCAATTTGTTCCTGAATGCTTTTTGAGACAACTGTATATATACAAAAACACATTAACTTGTCTACACATATCAAAACACACAGTGACTTTATAAAACCTTTCTTCCTACTATTCTCTAAGTCAGAATTTCTCGTTAATTTTTATTCAGTGTCATTGGTAACTTTAAGTACTAAGACAACAACTCAAAAGCTACCAGATCTTTCCTTATGACCCACATATGGGCCACTCTAATTTGTTTTAACAGAGTATTTACAGAGAAACCAAGCAGGATTCTCTGTAAGAGAGATACTGACTTTTGAACGTATTACTCTACTATTCATCTAAATTTTACAAACAGTAAAAAAGCCTTTCAATTACACAATGCAAACTTAGAGCTTCACTGATAAAAACCTCTCTGTTTCGTGGTACTTTAGAAGCAACAGAATGCAAAATTTTAAGAACATAAATGCCTTTTAAGAATAATCTCACTCTTATGCAATATTTTCCCACAGAAATCTTAGGCATCACAGGAAGTCATACAAAAGTAAAATGTCACTGATCAGCAGTCACTGACAAAGTACAGAGTTTTGAAACTGAAGCACAGAAATGTTTTTTCCCCTGTACAGATTTACACCATTCGGTTTTGCGCCTCATACTTCCTTTGATCTTGCAAAAGGTTTTTTCTAACATTTCACAGATAAAAAGGTTAATATCTATACTCTTACAAATACAACTAAAAGGCCTATGATCTGCATTTTATAGACGACCTCTTTAGAGATTTTGTCTAATCCCTATTATCAACATCTCTCAATCTTTAACAGAGAAAGTCTGGATTTCAATTCCATACTTCTTTGAGACACTGTGAGTTGACAATGCTAAACTTTCTAAAGTAAAAATTCTAAGAACACAGGAATTACCTTAAGGAATATCCTTGCTTTGTCTCCCGATTGAAAATATCAATAGACAAAATATGATTTATTCCAGGAAAACTGATAACACGACTCAGTAAGAACGATAAATGAAGACTACATTTATTACACCAGCTTAATGCATTTTGTTGCAGAACAGTGTCATTTTTCATAACAAGAATTTTAAATTTCAGGTCAGTTTAGCTGTTCAAGGTTATCCATTTATGACAGTCATCTAGTTGTGTTTTAATAGAAATCACAAGTTCAATATTCTAAGGGTTCAAAAATAGTTAGTGTATGCTAACCTTACTTTTACAGTAAAAAACTTAATCAAAACTTCTGAAATAAAAAAAACCCCAGCATTTTCTAGAAAATGTTCATAACAGCAACAGCTGGGCTGATAATTAAGTACAATTTTTTAAAAAGTGGATTTCTATTGCTGTTAGTTATATTTAGGATAAATAAATAAGTCCCTGCATTTCAAGCTATGAAGTTACAATGCCTGTAGTGCAGCTGTCTGCACAGGATCCCTCAATGGCCCGGGCCAGGCATTCTGGCACTGGAGTATTAATATTCAGCTTGGCAAACTAGCATAAGCAGAGACTGTCAAATAGGATAAGTGGGAGGTTAGGGGTATATGGGATATAGAAGATGGCATCTATTTTTAAGAGATGGTTAGTTTAATTATCTATGAAGTTATTGATCCTGAGTTAGGAAGCAGCTGAACAAGTGTTTTAAAGAATGCTGTGAGCAGCCAGCTCATGATTAAAAGAACACTCATTCCCTTAAAGGAAACTGGAAAGCAAAAAATACTTTGGCAGTTGGGAAGCGTGCTTTAAGTAGAATAGAAACAAAAACTTAAAAAGTAGAATAGAAACAAAAACTTAAAATATTCATGTCTGTGTGTGCCAAGTCTACAGTAGATTTTTTTTCATGAAGGAAATTCCACGTGACTTCAAATACAAAATTTTAGAAACATTTTCCTAGTTTTCTCATTAAATTTCATCAAAATGAGTAATGTTGCAAGATGTTCTATTTTGTACAGATAAGTATTGGCCAAACTACAAATTCCTGGTCAAATGATTTTCCCATGAACCACTGAGTGGGCACACAGGTATTTTGTGCACCAGGAAGATAATAAATGTTTATGTTCTGTGAAACAGAATAGTAGTTTAGACCCAAAAATGTAATCAGCTAGAAACTCAAATGTTTAACCTCATTCTATAAGAGAATCTCCTTAAGTTTTTTTTTTTCTTTCTTAAGGTGAGCTCCTTTAACCAGTGACTCAGTTCTTCTAATCACATTTGTGCATTCAACACCTATGACTCCAGGTATAGCAAAGTTAATCCGAGCTCCTGTCAACATCACTTTCCCAGTCTCTTTATGTGAACATACATGATTAACAAGCAGTAAAGAAATCACTTCAGTTTGAATTACAAACCAAGTGCTGCTATTCCTCACTCTCTAAATACCCATAAACTGAGCTGAGACTCAAAATTCACAAGGCAAATCTAAGATATAGGGTAAACACAGTTCCTTATCTGCAACATTCTGTGGCCAAAGTCTCACTAACATAGCAAAAGACTGCACACTTATCCTCGTCAAACAAAGGGCAGGGCTTGTTTACACAAGGAAATGCCCACACAGTTCTGTGGCTATGGTTATTGTGGAACTTGTCGTAAATAGATCAGAAAAAAAATGCTCCTTTCTCCTCACTTGCTGCTGCAAACTATTTGCCAGTGGAAACCTTTGGTCAATTTGGTTAGGGCAGCATTTCACCAAACTTTCTTTTCAGAGTTTATCTATGCTCCACACATACCAACTGAGTTTTATGTTGGTTAACAGAGGTATCAATAGCAGGACAGGCAGGAATCTGATCACGTCCCAACAAATCTAAACTACAGAAGAAGCTCAAGTCACCAATGTTTCCAACCCATCAGTCCCTGAAATAGATATAGGAAAAGTAGCCTGGGAATATGTGTGTGCATGTCAGTCACACTTCCCCAGTACAGCATGGTCCTACCCACAAGTCGGTACCTGGAGAAGTCAAATTTGGCAACTCAGCACAACCCATTATTAATGAACTGTTACTTAAACTGTTACTGAGGACCATCTTCACAACTATTTTCATTTTATTAATGTGTGCTTAAACATTAATGTTCGAATATTATGATTAGTGGGTCCTTTCCAACTCAGAATATTCTATGATTCTATAAAAATTAAACACATTAGGCAGAATAATTTATTACCTGAAGGAACTAAGCCATAGGTCCTGAGACAGTAGTAACACAACTGAAGCCAAATTCAAATACTTGGCTCCTCTCTGAACATTTATCTTAATTATTTTTCATTTTGGAAAACCTGTGTTTGTATTCCTTCATGCACAAACCTTCAAGACATACTTTGAAAGCACTGGCAGACTTTCATGTTAATAATTAATAGTGAATAATAAATACACGTGCAGAAGAAAACTCCAAGCCTTTATACTAGGGGGTCATTTTGGTTATTTCCAAATTACTGATCCTTTCCTTTTTAATTAAAAATCTTCATCAAAGTCTTGATCCCAACTTTACTACCTTTTAGCCCTATAAATTCAAGAAGAATGTAAAAGTTGCTACTTTGAATGTAAAACTACATAATTCTCACTTGAGGGTATTTTGCACATTTGGAGGCTTAAAATACCTTCTCTGTGAAGAACAAAGAGGAGTAAACCCTCTCAATTCTTCTGGTTCAAGTACACACTTCTAGATATGCCAGATCCAACATGTTAATCAGCCACTATCCAATCAAGTATTTATTCATTCATTACATCAACAAAATTTTACCTCAATAGGCTATTATATTGTCACATTCATATTCCCAAGCTCTACTGATTTTTTTAATGTTTCACAATTACAATTAGTTTTTTCCTTGAAGGCTACAAAATCAGATTACTTTTGTGCTAAATGGCAATTTTTGACACATGGCATTACAAAAGAATCAATGAAAATGATTTTTGTATAAACAGATTTGGGGAGTTGAAAACTTTTCTTTTACCCTATTTTCCCTCAAAAATAACTTTATTCATTTCAACATGCTTTTATTTTATAAGAACAGTGTCAAAGACTTATATTTGAAAACTTCTACTTGAAAATGTCTAAATAAAGTCCTATTTTGCCTATCCAGTTGCAGAAAAATTGCTTAAATTTTGGGGCTTTTATGATAAAAACAAAAATAAATACTTAAGCAAGTACAAAGAAAAATATTCTAGCAAAAGACAACCGGTATCGGTTCTTGGGAGAGGGAAGTGACTGGGTTGTTTGCCCAGCATTTCATAACCAAGAATTGTCCCAGATCAGGTGTTAATAGCTAATTTAGGTGTATTATTTTGTGAATATAAAAACGCAGTAAGTGCTACTCACATTAGCACTGAAGTGCCTGGTGCAATTCAGAGTTCAGTTTCACCTCAGACAAGTTTCAAAAAACCCACAAATTGTCTATGAAACTCAGAAATGCACTGCAACTTGAGCTGAATGTTTCCAGTAGAAAACTATTCTCCTTGAAGTCAGCTAGATAAGCACTTCCTGGATGTCCTAAGACAAAATATGCTTTTCTCCTGTCTCTGTGTGTATTGCACGGGCTGTTTTTGAATGGCTACACAAGTGCCTTGCTCAGCAGTGAGCTCTGTGCGTATCACACACAGAGATTGCACTGAACACAGCAGTCCATTAAACAACACACATGAATGTTTTAGACAGCACAAGAAAAACAAAGTAGTAGGCATTGCAATCAAGGAAAAATCGCCTAGAAAGTGCCTGCAGTCAGGTCCCTTCCTTGAACCTCTCTGTTGTCTATAAACCCTGGAGTTGCTTACCAGTCGGATACAATTTGCAGATGTGGCGAGTCCCCCCACTGGCAGGCTAAAGAGGGGTCAGGATCTGGGAAGAAGAGCTGTAACCTCTCTCATTACTCTTCCAGACAGCATTACACCCAGCCAGCCATCAAGGCCACAAACATCTAAGATTCACAACTTGTTCACTGCCCACACCCAGAAAAGTCTGCAGAAGCTTTTATGAGAAAAGCAGCTGGACTGTCAAGGACAGTTTGCTCCTACAATAAACTCTGTTTTAAAGTCTCATCTAACTACTACCTATACATCTTTATTTTCATTGTTCATTTCCCAAAAAAGCTGGTCAATTTAGGAACAACTTTACTTAGGACCTTAAGAACACTACAAAAGTTCATCTTGGCAAGGCTCAACTACTGAAGTTTATTGATGCAGGAGGGTAGGGTTGAGAAGCACTTAAGTCAAATTTGTCGATTTGCCAAAATGGAAAGTGGTAAACAGGTATTTCTGTTATTCTATTTTATCAGAAGCTAGCAATATTGGTTTTGGAGTGCTGTTATCAGCTATATACAAATGCTACTGGTTTTCCCATTAATACATTTCACTTGCCACACACCTGCCGAAAACAATTTCCAGAAATATGTTTTTCACCACCAAAAGTACAACACAGAATAAAAATTCCTCAGCATTTTTCACTGATAGCCACTTTTATATTTTTCAGTTTTTAAGCTCTCTTGGATGCTGGTGGTCACAGAAATTCCAGATGTCAGAACAAGAAGGTCTGTTAAATCTCAGACCAGTGAATGCACAGACAACCAAAATGCAGCTTACTATATAGTACCCTCATTCTGTGCCTAAATTCTTGCCTAGACAAAGCAGTTACTGCAATGCCATAGAGACAAAAAAAGGTACAGTATAGCAAACCATGCACAAAATGACAGGTCAGGTCTACATTATTAGGAGTACATTACCAATATAGCAACTTTACTCCTTTCATTTAAGAGGCAACTACACTGGCAAAGGTATCACTGAGAGGCTGGGAGGTTGACCAGGGTTGTCTGGTTCACAACCCAGTTTACGCTGGGCCATGACAGTGTCCAAACAGCTTTTGAGTAACTCCAAGGATGGAGACTCCACAGCCTCACCTGGGATGTTATACTCTGTATCAGTACAGCAAAGCTATAATGCAAACCACAGAAAGCCAGTTTAGGTTCAATTTTAATGCTCTACACGCTTTTCCTAGCAAAAATCTATTGGTAGCACAGCACACCTTTCCATCTTTCGGCAACTACATCACTCCTAGGCTACACAGAGGTCATGCAGATAGATAAAGGTGATATTAAACATCAATCTATCCTATCATTTGTGATGCATCCCATCAAGCAATGGCATCGGCAACATGGATACCCAGGTACCGAGCCTGAGCTGCCCTAAAACTCACAAAGTCCATGAGTGGAAGTACCTCATACCATCCTATGTATCTCAACACTGGCAACTATCACAGTAATTTGGTCTACAACAGGTGGCAAGGATTCTCCAATAATAAATTTGTGTTTACATTAAGACTATTGTAAGACAGGATATTAGTCTTAACACAGAGTGTTCCTATCCAGCTCACGTAGGATTATGTGGATGATCACTGCAATGGAAAAGCAGCACCTTGTTATTTTTCATTTGCAGGGGTAGCAATTATCTCTTTGGCGAAAGTTTTCCCAACATCTATTGCATAAAGCCATTTTTCTAGTACCTGCTGGTCTACCTTTACTTCATCTAATGTGCATTGTGTGGGCATAAGAGACCAGTAAGGAATGGCAAAGAAATTAGTTGTGTTATGATAATTTGAATGGTACAATTTGGAAGGAAATAAATCAGAAAACTGATATGATGTCTTAGAAATTAATAGGAATTAATCAGAATTATTAACAAAAGACAGCACAAAACTTTGCAGCACTTCTTCATGAAAAATACTATTTCAAAAGCTCAGTTTTGTCTCCATGGAAACAGACAGGAATATCTAACAGAAAGTACTAAAAGTATTTAAAATATGTGTTCTTAGCAAGAAGTTACATGGACCATGAAGTTGATCTGCAACAGACTGAGATTACTTTTCACCAAACAGGAACACCAGGTTCTCACCAACTGAAGACACTGGGCTATAGCTGTAAGTATCAGCAGAAGTAGTAAAGACAACTACCATATTAGAATATGAAAAAGACTTTAAAGGATATTATTTCATCACAACAAGACTAGCTCTCTGTCTTAGAAGAAATTTTACTTCTCAATAGACCTACAGAGAAAACTAACAGGAAAACAAAACCAAAATAGCTTAAAGTTCATGTGCTTTCAGCAAAGTCATTTTCTCTCATATCAAAGTTTTATTAAACAGTTTTCTTTCAAGCTGTCTGACATTTGAGCAAAGAAGTAAGTGCACAGACAACAGTTATTGGTAAAAATCAATAATTATTAACGGTTGGTCTGGAGACATGTTGGGGGTTGGGTTTTTTTCTCCTTTTACATAAATAAGGGAGGGCAAAAATTTTCAAAAGTCTCAAGTTTGTCATACTTTTAGGCAAAAACATGCAATTTATCTTAGAAGAAATCTAATCCAAGTTGAATTAACAATGAGTTAAAATAAAAATTTCTTTCAAGTCTTTAACCAAGACACCACTCCTCTCGAGAGAAAGGGTTAGAGGCTGCAAGAGAAGTGCCTGGGAAGCAGCATGGTTAGTACTTTTCCATCACCAGATTTCCAAAATTGTATCTGCTTTTAAAAACAAAACAAGAACTCTGGCTTCCTTCAGGTGCTACATCATCCCATGGCACAAAAGAGAGACAGTGCCTGCACTGAGAAGGAAGAGCAAGAATGTCTCCAGCAACAGGACACAGAACATATAGATCTGCACATATTATCAAAGCTGGTCAATATAAAAACAGTGCCCTTGAAAACAGAACTTCCCTAGAGCTAACCTAAGACAAGAGCAACTTTACCTGGCCACATCTGGAACAGAACACATCTGGCAGAATATAGCTGTAAAAGATTTCTTAGAGAGTTCGCAGACACAAATGCAAAGGTTTTTTTATTCTCTCCAGGCATCTTTAGCTCAGCTCCCAAACAGTGGTGAACATATAAAATTCTGAAGGCCAAATTGAGACTTAATAACCCTACAGTAATAATAATGTTATGCTACATAACCACTATACTTGGCTGTTCTCCACTTACTGATTTATGAGAAAAGATGACTAGTTCAGCCCTCTGGAAAAAAAAACAAAAACAGATACTTCATAGGAAGAAATAGATTTTCTCTTTCTAAAAGATAAATAAATAACAGGATGAGGAAAATATACAGGATGTGATGCTCCATTAGCAAAGATCACATCTGTTACTCGTATTTTAATATCTTCCCTGCCACCGTGAAGCATACCATGTGCAATTAAGAGGAAATTGCTATGCAATTTTTAAAATAAATTATTGTCAACAGGCATGCAGTACTAAGCCAAATGCAAATCACTAAATCAATTCAGCACCAGTTTAAAAAGTTTCAATTAATCCTCAATTCATTGCTATGTTATTATAACATTGTATTAAATGCACCCACCACTTTAAGACTCCCTCATTTCATTTGTGATTACAGTAAATACTGATTG